>VXBI01002657.1:205-68337 GCA_013397375.1 Toxostoma redivivum
GAAGCAGCTGTGCCCCTGCAGCCCATGGGATCCACGGGGGATGCAGAGATCCACCCACAGCCCATGGGATCCATGGGGGATGCAGAGATCCACCAGCAGCCCTTGGGAGAGGTGCTCACACCAGAGCATATGGATGCCTACAGGGGGCTGTGATCCAGTGGGAGACCCAATGGAGAGTGAGTGGGCCCCTTCTTCCAGGCTGGAGCAGCCTGTCCTCGGAGGACTGCACCCCATGGAAGAGTGACCCACACTGCAGCAGTTTTGGGAAAACTGCTGCTCATGAGAGTGGAACCACACTGGAGAAGTTAATGGAGAACTGTCTCCCATAGGAGGGACACCACGGTCTCACAGGTGAAGGACTCCTCTCTCCCAGAGCAGTGGAAGAAGATCTGGGGTGATGAACTGACCAAAACCCTCACCCCCTGTCTCCTTGCACTGTCAGTGGGAAGAAGGGAGGGGCTGGAGGGAAAAAGGTGTTTTTAAGGGCTTATTTCACTTCTCACGATCCTCTTCTGATTTGGTTAGTAGTAAATTCACTTTGCAACTTTAAGTTGAGCCTGTTTTGCCCTTGAAATGTTTTCTCCTGGTCCTTATCTCAACTCATGAACCTTTCATTAATTTTTTTCCTTTCCTCTGCCCAGCTGTGGCAGGGGAGGGTGAGTGCGTGGCTTTTGTTGGTGCCTGGTGTTGGGCCGGTGTCAAACCAGGACAAAGAAAGGCTTTTTAAAAGTATTATGTTCACAGTAAGGCTATCTAAGTATGTATCTACTTTCAGACTCAGGCAAGATGTTGCTGAGATGTAATAGATTTTTTTTTCCTTTTTTGTTTCCTCCTGATCTGACCTCTTGCCAGCTGATGAAGTGATGTAGATACAAAGCTACAGTGGTGCAGCACACAGTAGCACAGCCCTATGAAGGTTTCCTGAGCAGCTTTCTGGGAGCTGTTACTCTGTTTTTCTACTTCTTGGTTTGCACCTGTTTGTGATGGACACCAGAGCAGCACAATGGGCAGCAGCAGGTGCAGGAGAAGAGACACACATGGAGAAGGCAAGGCATGTCTGAATGGAGGTTGTTCTGCCCCAGCTGACCTTGGACCTGCTGATTGGCATTGGCAATGCAAACAGTGACAACCCCAGCCAGCCACTCTCACTCTCCTGCAGTGGGATGGGTGAGAGATCTGGAAGAGTGAAAGCGGGAAACTCATGGGTTGAGTTGATAAAGACAGGTTAATAGGTAAAGCAATAGCTGCATGAACGAGCGAAGGTAAACAAGGAATTAATTCAGTATTTCACATGGTAAGGCTGTTCTTTGGACAAGTTGTGCAGCTGTGGGATGAGTGGGTTCATGGTGTGCTGGGTGAAGATCTGGCTGAAGGGCAGAGCTCAAGGGTTGCAGTGAGCAGGGCCACATCTGGCTGGTGACTGGTCACCAGTGGTATTCCTCAGAGATCAATCCTAGGGCCAGTTCTCTTCAATATATTGCTCAGTGATCTGGATGCAGGAGTTGAATGCACCATGAGCAATTTTGCTGATGATTCCAAACTGGGAGGTTCTGCTAGCACTTGAGGGACAAGATGGCTTGGAGAGGATTTGGAGCATTTGGACAGCGATTGAAGGGAACAAATTTAACAAGTCCAAATGCACCTAGGATGGAGTAGCACTTGACACAAATCTAAACTGAGTGAGGGGTGGCTGGGGAGCTGCCTTGCAGGTAGGGCGCTAGGATTGCTGATTGACAGCAGGCTCAATATCAGGCAGCAGTGTGAGTCTGGGCAGCCCAGAGGGCAAACCATGTCCTGGTGTGCATCAAACACAGTCAGCCCAAAGAAGTGATTACCTGTGACAGCTACAGCTGGTCTGTAAGCTGCACAGATAAAACTGGCCATAACAGACCCCAATTCGACCAGCCTAGTTTGTAAGAGAATAAAAGTGAACAAGTCCCTGGGTAAGAAAGTGATAGGCTAGATTTGAGTTCCAGCCAGGGACCCCAGCCAATCCCATGCGATCCTGAAGGCACACATCTAATTGGACAGTGAGCTGGGTGGTGTTGAGACCTTGATCAATCCGGTGTTAAAGTGTGGGAATTTTGAACCCCCTATAAAAGGGGGCATGCATCAATAAATCTGGGCTGTTGTCACATGAACTCCATGTGTTCAGTTGTGCTCCTGTCTCCAAAACTGTGACAATTATCCTGCTGTATTCACTGTTGGCTCAGCCTTACAACTGGGTATCGTGTGAGACCCACCATGTAAAAAGGATGTGATGGTTCTTGACTTAATCCAGAGGAGGGCAACAAAGCTGGGGAAGGGACTGGCAGGTATGTTCTCTGAGGGGCAGCTAAGGACACTGGGCTTACGTGGTTCGGAGAGAAGGAAGCTCAGGGGTGACTACACTGTTCTCTGTAGCTTCCTGAGGAGGGGTAGTGGAGACACAGGTGCTGATCTCTTCTCCCCGGTACACACTGCCAAGACTGGGAATGGCTGAAAGCTGTCTCAGTCAGTAAGGTTCGGACTTGGCATAAGGAAGCATTTCTTTACCAAGACCAAACCCTGTGAACAGTCTTCCTGGAGAGCTGGTCATGCCTGGCCTTGCCTTTCAGCATTTAAGAGTAATTTGGATGCTGCCCTTGATAACATACTTTAACCTTTGGTCAGCCCTGAATTGGTCAGGCAGTTGGACTGGGTCAGTGATGAGTGTGGGTCCCTTCCAACTGAGATGGTCTATTCCCATATGTGCATGAAACAGACAAATAAGAAACTGGAAGATGATAAAATTTCACCTTGGCAGGATTAAATATTGTCTTATTGTTCCTCATAACAACTGTGACTAGATGTTGAAGTGTTTTGATGACTTCATGGTTCATTTTTGTACACATTTTTGTTGAAGTAAAATTTTCTTATTCAGAGCATTTCCCATCATGATGTGAAGAATCTTTTTCCTTTCACTTTACTAGAACAATATAAAAGATCTTTCAATTCTCATTTGGGTTTCACTACAAGCAATGATCCAAGATGAACTTAACTTCCATCTGTTGATGAGCCTATAATATAACAGGTAGCTGGTTACTGAATTGTACTAACTTTGCCAGCTATGTAGTGTTAAAATGGGCCCTGTTTGCCACAGGTAAATTATACAGATGCTGTTTTACCACTGAAAACTCAAGTTTCTTCACAGTGAAGCTATCAGTACTGCTGAGCCTCTTGGACTTCTCTGAAGAGCTGGCCATCATTTGTTGGTTGTGGTTTTTAAGGCTTCAAGACCTGGAATCAAGTTAGTGACTTACTTTTCTTTCTTGTTCAAAAGAAAGGTTATAGCTTTCCAATTTTCAGTGAAAAGCATCAGTATTTCAGTCTTGATAATAATTTATAAATAGTGAACACGCCATGAAATTTTGTATTTCAAAAAGCTATTTAGGAAAAACAATGTCTGCTGATACATATTCTTTCCAAATGTAAATGTTACAGGCACTGAAAAGTGAGGTCTTTATTAAGATAGGAGATTATATCAAAGTCTGGATACGTATTATGATGAAATGTGTCATGCATAGTTGTGTATCTTAATGTTTAAAAACAGATAAAAAATATTGGAATAATTATTGTGAGATTTTTAAAAAGATTACATTAATGCTTTGAAAAAAATGCAATTGCTTTCTGAATGTTAGCATAATGAAATCTGAAAATACACTTATGTGGGTAAAAATTAAACTGATGAAGTTCTTCATAAGTACATGACTTCAGCAGTTGGTTGTTCAATTAAAATATCAGCTGTTCTACCATCTATTTCATGTTAAGATACATACATGGACTGGTGAAGCTTCTGATTCAATGCTTTATTGTATGGAGAGAGACTCAGATAATCAGCAAACTTAATTGCTTTGCTGAATCAGTTTCTGTATCTGTATTAGATAAGATTGAAAGAATCACCTTTTACAATCAGTAAGAATTGCCCAGTGGCAAATGCACATCTCATGGAACATATTTATAAGTATGGAGATAACTGATTATACCAGATAGATCAATGTGCTAGATTATGGCTCTGATAATGTACCACTATGTGACATTCTTGTCTGACTGTATGCAAATATATTTGTGGGATGCCCACATGGTCTTTTGCAGTGCAGGTTTGGATAGTTTGGATGAATACAGTGTCTGAGTCACTCTGGGATCTGTGTGTGACAGTGTGTTTCTGAGATCTTTTGGGGGCTGTTGGCTCTGGCCCTGGAGGTGTGCTGGCATTTACTTTTGCATCCTAGCAGTCATGCTTGCCATTTAGGCAAAGACCCCACAAGGACTAGGGCAGGCACCAAAGGTGAGGGAGGAGCCAGACAGGTGTCCCTCAACAGCGAGAATCACGCAAACACTTGACCAAATGGCAAATGGCCAGGCATGCTGAATGCTGGGCAACTGCTGAGTGGGGAGCAGTCCCCAAAGCATAACCTTGCATCATAAGCACTTCAGTGTTTGTTGGTAGGCAAAGCTTATCCAGGAAGACAGGAGATTAAAAAAAAAAATATGGCAGCTGCAGAGTTGAGGAATACTCCCAGTGCAGGCAGCTCTGTAGGCAGCTGCAGTGCAAGCTGTGGGTTGTACTCTGAATGTGGGGGAAATGGTCCCTGGCCACCAGCCCTAACCTGGCATTGGCTGTTTGCCTAACAAAGGGCATGGAGACCTGTGACACCAGACAGAGAGTGGTGTGTGGTGTCTGTAGCAGTCACTAAGGGACACTGTAGAGCCCAAATAAACGTAGAGGGGACCCCAGGTCCACAGACCATAGGGATACAAAAGCCCAGAGATCCCTTTGTTTGGGGTCCCTCCCCAGAGCCATCAGTTCTTGTGTTGCTGCTGCACCACAATTAAATGACTTAAAGGAACCAGATTTCTGGGACTGTGCTCCAGGAAACCTGTCTGACTGTGTGAGAGAGGTATGTGTAAGGAGTCAACTGGTACACCTTCTGGCTTGCTGGAGCCATGTGCTGTGAAGGGGCTTTGGTCCCAGTAGTTAAAGTCTGGGGTGGTGCAAGTGTGACTGCTAGAGTGACATCACAATGATCAGACATAATGTTTCCTTGACTTATCCAATCTCCTGCAAAAAAAGGGAAAGGAGCAAATGAAGGAATTAAAGTATGGTTTTAATTTTTTTCTCCCTGTCCTAAGAAGCTTGCATTAGCTTGTTAAGGCACTCAGGCTGTGTGAACTGAGGAAAAGATTACTTTTGAATGATATGCAGTTTAGAAAAACAGAAAAATTAAGAAGTTGTTCACAAAACTGTACGTTTCTGTTTGTGTCTGGAGATTGCTTGTGGCATAATGTGAACCCTGATCCTGCAGCTAGAGCCTGTAGGATTGCCGTGGTGGTGGATGAGATGGCTATGCTTTAGGAATTGGTAGGCTTGCATAGACACATGGCTAATTTTTTTTTCTGTTTTTTTTCATATTCATGTCTAAGAAGGGAGTAAACCAGAACAACTTTCCCAGGGATGTGGTAGACAGTTTTAAGATGGATTGGACGGGGTTCTAGATAATCTCATCGTGGCTCTTTCCCATGAAAAAAAGTTGGCCCAGATGACTTCCAGCCTGGTCTGTCCTAAGATTCCATGTTTTAAAACCCTAAAGCCCACTTGCATCTTCCTTGCAGGGTTAAATTGGCCTAAACAAAGGTGTGAGCTTAAATACTTTAGTAGGTTTGTAATAATCTGTGATGCTTTTATTGTGGAGAAAGAAAGCTGACACACATATATAAACCAGGAAATAGAATGCTTTTATTTCCCATTACCAAATCTGTTTATGTCTACTTGCCTGATTGCCAGCTATTTGAAGCCATACTACACAGTGCCATCCTCAGTATCTCTTCTTGCCAATTTAATGTTCCCTGCATGAGGCATGAACATAACCCTAAAAGGAGCATTTGTACAGTAAGATATGACTGTTTCCTTAACTGATGATTTGCTTGAATATATCAGGGAAAGTTATCTGAACACCTTTAATACACATGTATATACATATGTCTTATTTATATGTACATGTGTATGTATATATATATATATATATATATCTTTTATACAAATATCAAAACGCCAAAGAGAAATAATTTTAATATATTATTTTGGTGCCATACCAGCAATCTTATATGCATATGTTAATATATAATTGTCCTGGTTTACAATTCAAAATGTATTCTATCACCATCTGTTGAAACAAGAGAAGGGCTGATCCTTATCTCTATGGGAGATATCTTCTGTTAATGGGCCATTAAGTCCTACTGCCTGACTGATAAGATTCCATCATCCCATTGGGAGATGATCCAGTCACGGGGAGGAGCCATGCCTTTCCCACCTAAATAAAAACCGAGATTTGAAACAGCAAAGCAGCCTTTTCCCCTGGATTCCAGAGGAGAAAACCAGGCTTTTCCACATCGCTGGACCTTCGGAGGAAAACTGCACCTTCTACAGGAGCACTGCTTCAACAGAACCACATCTGTCATCCAGGAGGATGCAGCCACCATTTAATCAGGACTGCACCAACACCCTGATTGACAGGGTGTCAGGTTGTACTCTGACTATCAGTGGTTTTATTTTGTATTATTGCATGTATTCTATTTTTTCCTATTAAAATTGTATTACTGGCTTGAAGTCTCACTGGTTTTGCTTTTTCAAACCAGTACAATAATTTATATATGTATGTCTGTATGTTTACATGAACATGTTTGTTCAGTTTACTAGACTGTGCATATGATACGTATTTCTGCTGTGAGCATAAATTCCAATATCTCATTAAAAACTACACTCAAAACTGAAAGGCCTCTTTGCTATAATTAGCAGCTGATTGTACTTTAGATACTTGATCAGTGGCATGTTTATCAGCACTTAAAGATGTGACACTTGCAACACAGCTATTGTGTGACAGCTGTAAAATATCTAGAGGAATGGAGAATTTATTGTTCCAGTTTGGACAGCTTGGTAGTAAAAAAAAGGATGAGAACAGAGAGGGGCTACTGTTTCAGGGACATATGATGCAGACAGAAATCTTTTTTTTGTAAAGATGAGGTCTTAGACAACATGATTAACTTGTTCTTCTGCATTCTCACAGACAAGAAGAACATATCTGTATCTGATAGGCCAGCTCAGTTTGTGAAGTTTTACTTTCTTCTTCCTTTTCATAGAATTTCATAAAGGAGATATCTGAGAAGGGTATCTGCTCTTACAGAAATGATACTAATTTACAGGAACTCTGAGTTTCAGAAGCAGTGCATTTTAAAGCAAGCAAAACATGGATTTAAGATTTAAGTGCTGGATGCTGGTCTGTTCAGTGAAGAGTCTGGGTAAAGTGTAGAATGGCCAGGTGGTTCAGGAGAATGGAAAAACAATGAGTGCTCTTACTTTCCACTGGTTTCTTAATGATTGACATGATGAGTTCTAAACATGGGTAAAATCTTGGAAGAATTTAATTAGATCTGTGAGGAAAGTGGAAGTAATTTTGCCTAAATTTTATACAGAATTAGATTTTCCTTATGTAACCAAAATACTAACCAAAGATTTTCTGAATCAAAGCTATCATGAATGGGTTTATTATGTGATATGTTTATATACTCATCTATATGCACTGTATTATGTTTTCATAATACAGTGAAAGTATTATGTGAAGTGAAAGCCTGGAAAATTTAAGGAGATTGGCCATGCAGGGTGACGACAGAACTAAAAGCAAAGTTAATTTTAGAACTCTTGTCAGTCCCAGTTGGCATCAAATTACTGCTGTGTTCAAGTTCATTTTGGCTCATTTCCTTGGGAGCATCTGCCCTTACTATTGTTTAGAGAACAGAATTGGGAGAGAGTGGTTGGGGTGGAAACTGAGTTCTTTCTTAGGATTCTTTTTTTCATTTAATTTACTATTTGTGCTTGGCAGTACTTGGAAATGTGCTTAGGAGTTTTAAAGACACTGATTCTTGCTTAAAGGCCTTTGGAATTAAGCATCCATGTAGAAATTCTCCACAGTGGAGTCAGGCTGGTTAAGTGGTATTCCCTTACCTCCCAGCACTGTCAACCCTTTCATCTCTTTTTTTCAGCAGTGGTAGTTGGAATGTTTCCCAAAATGCCCAGGTTCCTCTGATGTTTTAGCTGAAAATTTCTGCCCAGCAGATGGCGCATTTGTACAGGGCCTGAGACCTGCTTGAGCACCTAAAACTAATTCGCTGATCTTGGACTTTCTCAATGCTGTTAAGATTACACGGAGTGGTTGCACAGTGATATGTACGGTTTTTGGTCCACAGAAAAGAAGGGGCATATTGTGTCCGTCAGTATCCTTGGAGGAGATGGTTCTTTTGAACAGTGGAATTTGTTAATCTTTGTTTTCTTCTAAAGCTGAAGCCATTCTGTTTAAACTGAATGGTGCCACTTTGTTTCTAAAATGCAGGAAATGACAGAGGTGATTTTGGGGAATGTGGGCAATGAAAAGTACCTGAATGGGATGTAGAAACCTACCACGGAGAACACTGACCTCTCGGTGCCCCTGTCCTGGGAATTGTACCTCCACATCCCCACCATGGCCCCTCTGATAGCTCTCTATACTCCTTCCTGCTGCTCAGCATTAAACTTAGAAATTTCCAGAGGGAAATATGAGGAATTGTGGGTGAGACAGCATATCACCCTTACCTGCTGTATCACTAACCTCTATCCTGGACTACATCAGTGTACCCTGACACAGATATTTCTTTCCTTTAAGACATTAGTATAGCTCATTTCTGAATGAATTTTACAGTTATCTAAAAATAACACATGGTAAGTGAATTTCTAGCAAAATTTGTTGATAATGTAATTCTAAAATGTTTGTATTCTACTGTGCAATTAGAAACCACTTATGAACTTGCATATTCCATGTGTAGTTAGCATTGAAAAAGCATGATGTGGTTCTAGTGTCCTAAGGCTTAGATGAAATCAACTCAAATGTGCTGCTAATGGTTGCTCCCTAGACAAGCTTTTTTGCTTTCTCTGGTAAGGATTTTGTGGCATAGTTTGTTGAAGTTATTTTATAGGTTTTGTGGTTTGGTGGGTTTAAGGTTTTTTTTGGTTGGTTGGTTTTTTTGTTTGGCTTTTTTCCCCATGAGAATATCCAGAAATTATAATGGATTTGGATTATGAAGAGAAATATTAATACATATCTTCTTAGTACATTGATGCTGAAATGAAGAAACTGCAACACCAGATCCCAATTGTACAAGCAGGCCTTTATAACCATGTCTGTGAACCCTCATATATTAAGAACTGTCTCTTCTTACACTTGAAATTGGAAAGTTTTAATATAAATGCATAAGGCTTGTTTCTTTTATCAGCTACTATTTCTAATGACTTTACAGTAATAGTATCTAAATATGACAATTATGGAAATCTGTAAGAAACTTGAAAAGCTGATATTTAGTCAAAGGCTTTTTAGGTTGGATTTCTCCCTACCAGTGTTGATATTTGCCATATCATGGATCAGAGTAAATATTTGCATTTGATTTTGCAAATATTTTGATGTGCTTTATATTAAGTATGGAATTAAAAATATAAAAACTTGCTCATGGCTAGCAGAGACATTTTTCTTCCTTATCTCTGTCCTATATAGCAAACTTGTGGAAGGTAGAGAAATGTTCTGTGAAGAATCCAACTTCTGCCTTTTGTTGCTTTTCTTGAAAGAAATAGGGAAATAGTGAGCTTTCTCAACAGTGAGCTCATAACATTGAAATTACTGTTCACTCATTCCTCTCATCTGTGAAGATAGATTCTGAGTGTAAATGCAGATGCGTGAGTGGAACTTTTCAAGATTTGTCACATCTAAAAAAGTGTAGTGGAGCACTGTAGTCTGAGCCACATCCCTACAATTTCTATAGTTCTCTCATAGAAGATGTCTGTACAACCTGTTGTTAAATTAAGGAGAAAAAACTGTGCAGTTACTACATAATATTTCTTACTGAGCTTTTTAGAGAGTGCTTGTGCTGATACTGCAAGTCCATGATCAAACCCAGAAGATAATCAGATTTGATAGTCAGAATGATCAGCAACACTGAAAAAACTATCAAATATCCTGGTTACAGGCAAGTCTTTAATTTTGGCTGTACTCATACGCTGCAGACCAGTGTATGTTAGATGCATAGTCATTATTCCACTTCACCCAAACAACAGCAGTAGAGGAGTTGCAGCAGGGGAGAATTTATTCTGCTTAGTGAAAATATAGCTGCACTGTGCACATCAAAAAACTACCCTTGTTTGCAGCTGTCCAACAGTGCCTCGTGAGCTGGCTTCGTTTTTATACATCTACATTGCCATACACATGTTTTAGGTTAAAATAACTCAGCATCTATTAATCTTTATAATGGACCCTTAGAGATCTGCTTTAAGGCTGCCTCATCTTGTTCTCTTTTTCTGTTAAATCCATGGCAATGTCTTTAGAAGATGTTTTCCTAATCCTCTCCTGGATTGTAAATTTGTTTTCTTTGTACTGTATTGAGCTCCCAATTGGAGGAGAAGTACTGTTTGCTTGATGAGTTACTCATCTGCCAGGAAGCTCCATAAGTCAGATCACTTTCTCCTATAGCTGCTCATTTAGCCATGCACAGAAGCTGAGTCATTACATCATTAGCTACAAGGAGTTAGAATAGTATTTTGTATAACTTTTAGAATAGCTTAATAAATAATTTTCAAAACTGGACAGGCCTAATCACTGTTATTAGAAGTTTTTATGCCAAGAAAACTTTATTTTAAAATCCCATAGAGCCATAGATGATCATCCATTTGTTTAGATGAGACCTTATAGCTGGGGTTCCTACTGTGGCTTGGATTTGTTCTAGAATGGAGATAAGTAGAGCTTAAAATCCCTTAAGTGTAGTCCTCTGGTCTGCAGCTACTCTATTGATTCGTGCAAGCCTGCTGATGCTAGGTGCAACCTCTTGCTTGAAATGCTTTTTCCCGTGTAGTTTAGCCTTACAGGCCAGGAAAGGACATTTACCTACCAATGGACAACTTTGCTAATGTTTATACTTTTGAGGATCAAATGCACAATTCTAATGTTTGCTCTAGACAGTGAAATGAAAGGCCTTTGTATTTCACATAGGCCCACCTCTAAATGCCTTGCTTTTTTCTTCCAGAGAAAACACAGGAATAAGTGTTAGGACCAAAAAGGTAATTTGGCAAGCTGCCAACTTAGAGATTTTTATCCCTTCTCATCCAGCTATGTCTGCAGAAGTACTCTTAATTGAATAGCACTCTTGTTTCTGCCCCTGTAAACTTGCCTGGTAATGGTAAAATTAGTGGATGTTTCTTTGGCAACCAGGCTGCACAGCTACTGCTCTTGGGACTGTTGCAGCTTTTCCCATTGAGTGTGTCTGCAGGTGCTTTTCCCAATCTGCTTCCCAGTTATAACTGTGGTGGAAATATTTCCACTCTCTACATGAAACAATGGATCAGATCTTAATGAATAATGAAAAAGCTACAGCAACAGATCTTTTTAAAATTTGCATTTGCATGAAAGTTTCAACATAAAATGTTTCTAACATTGTTACTGAGATTCACTCTTCTCTCAGGTGCATTAAGCAAATTCTTTTATGTGGCTTGCTTCTCTGTAAGGTAGAGAATCTACTTTATAATCTCTACCTATTGAAGATGAAGAAAACTATTTGGACTGAGTTAAACTTAACAGTTATTTTTCTTAGGAGCTAAGGAAATAAGTTTTTAAAAAATATGTCTTCGAAGTTATTAAACAAATGCTTTTCCAGAAATATGGGCATTTCTTTGTAAAGACTTGACATAAAAGTTGAATTACAAGCTGCATCAAGCAGCCTGAGCTGGTCCTTATGGGTAATATATAATTATTTTCTTCCTATTCTGCCTAAAATTTAAAATTTAATTATCTCAAAACAAATTTTTTATTTCAACTTACAAGAGATATCAACTTGTGAGTATAATTTTATTAAACTATCTTAAAAGAGAAGACAAACATATTGAGAGTGCAAATCACATGAAAATTAATTACTTTATTTGTACAAAAATTTTGGAAAGTATTAAGAGTTTTGGTAAATACTCTTTATTTGGTAAAATTAGTTAAAATCTACCAGCAAAGAATATCACAGAAAATGATCATATTTACTTTTCATATGTGCCTAATGGAAGAACAGTATAATTGCCATTAAACTGCAGTATTTTGTCCAGTAGTACTTCAAATTCAGTGAAGTTGTTACAGCCTCCAGAGGAAGGTTTCAGCTCTCCAGTTTTGGATAGCTGTAAATGTCTGACTACTCACAGTTGTGTGGCACACTGTAGGGAGGTTGGTGGAAGGGGCTGGTCAATGTGCAACAGCAATCAGAAATGACAGTTTGAAAAGCAGTGCAAATGGAATTATAGATCCCTTATGGAATTAGAGAGTGGGCTATTCCATTCTAAATGCAGAATTGGACATTCCATTTTCAAAAGGATATAGCAGAAGCTAAGGAATTTCAATAAAAAGGCAGTGAGATGACAACAGACATTAAAATCTTGCCTTTGCTTTTTTTTTCCAAATAGATGACTGAGGTGTAACAGAAGGAAAGCTCTAAACAATAGGACAATTGTAATTCAAAATGATACTTCAATAATAAGTGGGTTTATATTATAAAATATTGGACTGGTGACACTTCATATTCTTTTGCTTTTATGCTTGAATATCCCCCTATATACAAAGGAAAGAACTCTATCAAAAAGTGCAGCACCTAGAGGATTCACAAAAACATTTACTGTGAGAAGATTCTTCAGTTATACAATAGTGAGTAGAATGCAGTTGTGGGGATAGCAGCATTAATCTTTTAGTATGAACTGGGTCAGGGTTGTACATGGCAATTATTGCAAAATGGTTCTTTATTGTAAGTAGCAGTTGGTCTTGCTGTTTACCTGTAAACAGGAGATATTGTGCCTACTGATTTCTTACAATTAATTCACTCACATCCTTTCTTTTCCCCAGAATAACTCTTTTACAAGTGATAGTTCTTTGCATTGGGATAAGAACACTGAATATGGTATTAATCAAACTTTTAACTGGGTCAAATACTCAGCCGAATATAAACTGGCTGAGATCCACTGAAGATCTGCCAGTATGCAGATTTGGCCCAGAGCATTTGATAAAGCTAAAGGAAGCCAAATGCGTTCTTCAGAGGGTCCTCTTCCCCAGGATTGCATATTCAGTGGATTAGAGCAAATGAACTGATTGCCATAATTGCAAAGTACAAACAAGAAAACAAACAATGTCCCCAAATCAAATTACATGTTTTCCGTTATATTCCTTTTCATTGCCAATCTTCTCCACTGCTCTACTATTCTTGCAGCTGATTAAGTAGGCCATAATAATAAAATTTCATTACAATAATATTTTTTAAAGATGAATGTTGTTCTTGCAAGAATAATGTGCCCCAGATGCTATATGTATAGTGACAATAAGACTCTCCACCTCCTTCCAAGTTCACTTGAAAGTAACTGTGAGAACATGGACTCTAATGTGTAAGTACCTAATTAGAAACAAATGCACTTCAGGTAAGGTGGAGACCAGCCCAAGACTGATGGTCTTACCACAGGGAAGTCAATAAAAGGTATTTTAATTAAAGCTGCTCAACTTTTCCCTTATTTGACAAGCTTTTAAAATGTATTGCTAACCACCACCATCTTTCTTTTCCTGTTTGCAAGGTAACCACTTCATTTTTTTGAAAGTACTATTCTCAGAATTTGTTGCAGTGATTAATTCTTTATCCATCTTCTTATTTGCACAAAGAAAGAATTGGACAGTATACATCAGCACATGTTGTTGCATGTTGTAATTAAAGAAGAATGTGCATGTCATTGTAATTAATTAGGAGGGAAAATGTCACTTTCATTGTTTCTTCTTCAGTGGCCTCAGAAAGCTAAAATTTCTTCTTAGCTGTATGTTGAAAAACATTTGGTTTTGGCAGAGCCTGTTTGAGTGTCAGTTTTAGAGATGTATATTAAAGCAAGACAATAAAGACAATAAGTTTCTGAAATCTGTGTTCAAACTGCACAGTAAATATTAAGAAGGAGTTGAAGTAACTCATGGAGAGTTGACCTGAAAATCAGTGGAGATACCAGACCCAAATGACATTGGTGTCATACAGGTTCTTCTGCTGATTCTGTATGTGTCATGCACAAGTCTGGGACATGGATCACTTCCAAAAGGTAATGATTTCAGTTGAAAAATAGTCACCAAGTCCTCAGGGTTGGCTGCAGTCCTGGTGGAACTGGTGGATTTATTTTAATATCAAAGGCTGAACAAGACCTCTCTTGTGATAAACTGATGTGTGGTTGGGGCTGTGCTTTATATTTTTACAAGAGCTTTAATTTCTGAAGCTTTGCTTCAATTTAGTGAGCCAATCGCTATTTCATTTTTATGCATAGTTTTCTTAATATCTGCTTTTGTCCTCCATGCATGCCTCTAGCTTTCACCACTGTATATACCACCCATTGCTAATCTATAATGGGAGAAATTTTCAGTTGCACTGCTGAAGAAGAATAAAATCTTAGTGTTAGTGCCTTACAATTTCAATAGAAATAGCAACTTTCCTATGTAGTCATGGACTTTTAAAAATCTCAGCCTTATTAGTCTTTTCATGCTTTTAGCTTTATGCACAAATACTAAAGATCCACTAATGTTTCTTAAGATAGGTAATCCAGCTCAAACAAAATGGCATGAACTTTCTTCTGCAACTTCTCCAGGTTTACATATATCCACATCTGATGTGTGCTGAAAGTTGAACTGGTGCAATATCAACAGTGATTCTCCTTCCTATTCAGCCTTGTTACTCCATGAGCAGAATGGTATTATTTCTCCTTTGTGATGGAGAATGCTGGCTCCATTGTTAATGAGGATGCCTTCAGCCCAGTCCCACCTGCCTATCCTTACCTTGCCTCAGGTGACCGTGTATCCTAGGGTGACTTTATGATGCTTGTATCCCACTTGTCTGTTCTGCTTAGCCCAGAAATACGTCCTGCACCTTTGAAACTAGATCTGGGAGCAAAGGGAGGGGGGAAGTTGTGGTGCACAGTTTGTGTGTGCAGAAGATTAATTTTCACTCCCCAGGAATTCCTTTTCTCCTGGTGCTTGTTGTTTGCAGCATGGATGGAGAGGGAGAGAGCTCTCTTGCTTTTAGTTGTTTTATTTTTTTTTTAGCTAGCTGAGGCAAAGAAGTTCCCTGGACTATGGCTTTTCTTTTTCTTGGAACTGATCAGCCCTGCTCTGGACTGAAAACCCAGAAAAACACTGGGAGCTCATGCCTTGTCCTACTGGGGCTGGGACATGGCATTTTCCAGCACAGGAGGGACATAGACAGACTGAGTGAGCCAAGATGCCCCATGACAAGGACTTTCTGAATTTGCCATCTCTTCAGGACAGCAAAAGGTTCAGTTGTTTAGTATTATTAATTTTTCCATGTTTGTGGATAGTTTGCTTGTTAAACAAACAGTTTTTTCCACTTTTCTCAAAGAAAATTTAT
This sequence comes from Toxostoma redivivum, assembly GCA_013397375.1. NCBI lineage: Eukaryota > Metazoa > Chordata > Aves > Passeriformes > Mimidae > Toxostoma > Toxostoma redivivum. Next base: position 15,695 of record VXBI01002657.1, read on the forward strand.
GTCTCCCAAACCGATGGGGGGGGCAAGGGGCCACTTTAATTTGCTTTCTAGAGGGTCTCCTTCAGAGGTTTCCTCCAGAATTTGTGATAAACCAGGACAAATATTATTTTGCACCCAGCATGGGGCAATGTCCTGGGGAAAGTATTTGTGTGTGTATATATATATTTAACAAGGCAAACAAACAACCACAACAGCATTAAGCACAGCCAGAGCCCCCAAAGTCAGTGCCAGCCTTCTCGGGGCTGTGGGGCCCTTTCCCCGTTGGAGCAGTTCCGGTCACAGCCGCCAGGGGCGCTGGTGGCTCCCGGCCGGGCAGGGCGGGTGCGATGATTCCCCCGCGCCTGCAGGGGGCGCTGTGGCGCGGGCCCAGCTGCCTCTCTCCACACGGGAATGGCGGCACAGCCGGCGGGAAGGGATGGAGAAGGAGCTTCCTTTACAAAATCACGGGGGGCAGCCAGTCCCGGTGCCCTTATGGATGATGACATGGACTGCAGCAAGAACCTCAGAGCAGCAGGCTGGAACAACAGAGGCAAGCACACCCGGGGTTGCAAAAAAGTGTAGGAAAAACTCCAAAGCCGTGCCAGGAGCTGTGAGGGGACATGGAGTGTCAGGTTAAACTATAGCAAAACATGCCTGAAGCAGTGGCAGAAAACAGCGCGGCTGTGCAATGGCGGCTGGGCTTCAGCAGGCAGACTGGAGATGTTCTCTCTGGAGGGGGTCAGAGGTTGGACATTGGGGTCCAGAGTTTTCCCCTGTGGCACCCGAGCAGAGGGTGAGGATCCTTCCCAGTGAGATCGGGTGTTGGAAAGGTCCCAGTTCAATGGCTGCTGTTAGGAGCAAAGGCTCACCCATGGTAAGAAGAAGCTGTGCAGGACAGAACTCTGTGGTGGCAGCGAATCCTCCGGGCAGCACCAAAACCCCACCTGTCCCCAGTCCAATCCCAAGAGCGAGAGAGCGAGCAAGGGCCGAGCACAGCCCCTCACTCCCCAGCCAAAACCTCGTGGTGTCTCTGCACTTCCCAAGAGAAAGCTGCCCAGTTAAGGGATGGTAGCAAACTGCACCCTTCCTCCTCCTCCTCCTCCTCCTCCCATCCACATCATTTGTCTCTTACGTGTCATAGTTATCTCTTAGGCAACACATGAGAGAAAATTCCCTAATAGAAAGAAAAGAAAAAGGAAAAATCCTAACTTCCAACACACGGAGAAGAGATCTTTCCAGGACATTACAAATATACTTTTCCAGAAGTTGAAAAGTGAACTAAACTTAAAAAAAAAAAAAAGGAAATTAATGTTTTAATGAAGGTATTTTTTTCCATGGAACATATTTTAGCCAGCTGAACTCTTTTTCCACCCCCACTTTTTTTTTGGCAGTTAGCAGTCTGAAGCACTTAGAAAGCAGCAGACAATTTTTTTTTACATTTTCCTAGCAAGTTACCTAGCAAGTTATAAAAATATTTTTAATTCAACAAAGAATATTGTAAATTCACCCAAGTGAAGAACCCTCTTCCCACAACCTCATGTCTTTCTTAACACCTGCTTCCATGAATTTGATATAATCAGAATTTGAGATTAAAAGCACAGCTACTCAAAGAAATGGCAGCAGATGAAAGACATGAGGGCTTTTAGAGTCCAGGCAAAACTCCTACAAAGAACTCTTTCTCATGTGAGCAATTGGCTGTCATGTTTTTCCTATGACAGCCTTTGTGTGGAATTTGATTACAAGGGAAAGGCAATTTTGAAATGAGGAATTTTCCTTGTATTATCAGAAAACTTTCTTATGGTTTGCTGTTTCTTTTCAAATTTATTCATGCAGTGTGGGGGCAAAGTCCCAGTTTCAGAAAGAGAAGTAACATTTTTTTATTCCTTGGGTTACATTTATCTTCATTTACAGAAATATTCTGAAAGCGCAAAAAAGTAGAAAACTTCAGGTATTTGTCAGTTAGGTTCTCTCAATCTACCATATGGCAAAGCATAGTTTTAATTCACATGTGATCTTGTTCACCATTCTTGGTGGCAGAGTGCTACACAGCTGTGCTTTAGTTGTGCAAATTCCTGTCCTGAATCACTTGTCCTTTTTTTGCCTTATTTTCTTCAGTAAATACTAATCCGTTCTTTTTTTTTTTTTTTCCCTATTCAAACCTCAGGTAGCTGAACAGAACTGGATGCTGCTACTTTAAATTAGTGTTTGAAAAATGCTCTACCACAGGAATTATCTACAATTGTGTGTGAATAAATGAGCAAGACAGCAAAAGAACCATGTCAATTAAAAAAAAAATCTCTAATGCACAATAAGGCATCAGAGCAAAAGTGTATCTGACAGGTACATGTAACCTTTTGCTTCTTCAGAAATGTGAGGGGAGGGGTTTATTTGCCAAAGCAAATTAGAGTAGATGTAGTTTCACATTTCCACACAGACACATCCCACTGGATAAAGTCAGTAACATACTCATTTATTCTTAAGCATTCCTTAATTTGATTTAATCTAAAAGAAACATTTTGTCCCTGTTTGTGTGGTCATGGCAGTATGGAAGGAGTGGGGAGAGAGCTATGGCTAGGATCAAACTCAACTATTATAAATGCTAAGTAGGTAAATAGACTATACTTTTGACTATAAATGGGAAGTTGAAAGGATGCCTATAAGGTTCAGGCTCAAAACAGTGGCTTGGCAGAAAACTAGGTTTAGGCTTTTAACTCTGCCATAAACTTCCTGAGTGAAACAGTGTTTCCTTTGGGTTTCTTTTCCCTTACCATGTATGTAAGAAATAATCAGATTTTTTTATTTTAAAAGAGTATTATGAAAAGAAGATTACTGCTTTATTCAAATGACTTTGTTATTAGATACAGTAACCTCAAAGGCCACATAACTTTGAAATGGATAGTCACAAAGGTGAACCTAAGTGATATAAAATTGATAGCATATTATTTAGCACTTGATAAAACATAGCTATATCGTTCAGATGTTACCAGAATATAAGGCAGAGGTGGGAGGAACAAGGTTTACAAACTAGAAAGACATTCTAGCTGTCTTAATCTTTGGGATCAGATTAGTTTTGAATTAATCCATTAAGTAAGTGAAACTGTTGCATAGTAACACTGTTGATTCATGAATTAATTGTTTTTCAGACACCATTTTTTTAATGCTAAGTGTGTGAGTATCTGTTTTATGTTTTGTCTATTTGTGTCTTATTTGTTGTCACTGAACCACTATTCTTTTCTTCCCATAGAAATTTGGTTAAATGCCTTAAATTTTTGTTAGCAATACTGGTTGGGGTAATGGCATAATGTCACAGATGTCACATAATGTCACAGGAAGCAAACTACCTACAGGTCTGGTTAATTTCAGACATGAAACAAATGTAGGACACTGGCTTTTCAAGGAGTAGTTATGCCAGGCACAAACCATAAAATATTACTTAGTAAGTGAATAAACTGGCTGGATCTAATAATGCACAGCTTGAGGTACTGTGATCCATGCTGTGAACATATGTGAACAAACAGCACTCAGTGGCCATTGCTTCAGAATGGTGTACACCAGGAATACTATTCCTGGAATAAGTGACTTAAGTTCTTAGAAATCTGTGGTTCTGGGCATATTTTTCCCTTGTGCTACTCATAATATGATATCCAACATCTGGCAGTAAACAGGTTGCTACTTGAGTTTTTTGTCCCAAAACACACAGATCTGGGAAAGAAAAGATAATGACTGCTTCAGAAACCTCTGTGGGAAAACACATTTCTAGAAAAACATAAACAAAATGAAAACAAAGTTTACAGACATCTAAGAAACATTTGGTACAATACAAGGAAAAACAAACAAACAAATCATCAGCAGCTGATAAATGAGTCAGAAGTCAGTGACCTACTATTGCAAAAGTAAGGGTGAGGCTAGGCCAACACTGGCTTGTTTTTGATGTATGAGTCTGGGACTCGACCTTGCATTGAAGGGTGAGTAGCTGCACATATATAGGAAAAAGTTCTCCTGGATAGAACCCTTGCAACCTCATTTATATGGTGATCAAAACAGCAAGTGTCAACAGTGAAGTGAAGTTCTGACCAAATCATTCAGAGTGATCAGAAAAACTGTGAAGAAATTTCTGCAGTTTTTCAAAGCATGGGGGAGACTTTAGACTATGCAGAGAATAATGTGTTTTCCATCTTTAATTTGTTGTACAATTACTTATAGTAAAATAGTGAACAAAAAATCACTAGTAGAAGAGAAAACACCCTATAATTGGTGGATATAATTTCCACTCTAAAAAAGTGAAAATATGCAATACTTGCCAGTGAAGAATGACATTTGTTTTTAAATAGTGTATGGAGTGTCTTGCTGTAAATCTCAAGCAAGGGAAAGTTTATTGTTTCCTTCTCAAACACTAGGAAGTGAAAGCATTTTAGCTATTGAGTTTTATTCTCTCTTTCCAATTGTTCCACAAATTACATTTTCAGCTGAGATATACAAGACTCTCTTCTGTCTTGTTCTACGACCTGAAGTAGAGTGGGTATCCCCAAAGGAAGACTTTCTTTATTGCAAGGGCTTAACATCTTCTCTACCAAACACATTTATTACAGCTGCTTTTATGTCAAACACTTGTTTTATTGTTAACCTTGTTTTCCTAAATCACATTTCCTTGTTTAAGCCCATCTGCATGCCTGACAAGGCAATTGCAAACCTTCTGAGGCTGGAATTTGTGTGTCTCTACTGATCTGCATAATGCCTAAGACATTCCATTTGCCTCTTTTGACCAGACACTTATGCACAATAGCCTAATTAAAAAATATAATAGTCAATTCTTCCTCCTGTTTGTTGCAAAACAAGAGCTAAAGGGATGGCTAGCAGCTAACTGTATACTGTACTTCTTTCTACAAACTGGAAGCTTTCTTGCTTTTCTTCAGTTAACTTGTGGTGTGTTTGGTACTTAGTATTTCTAGCAATGTCAATCTGAATTAGTTATGCAATATTCACAGTGTAAGCTTGCCTCAGATACTTAATTTTAAGAGAAAATCAGCTATTCTTTGATACATGACCTTTTTTCTCTAGTCTTATGGATCTATACTTGCTGATCATAGTTCTTGAAGTATGGACCTAATAACTTGTCAGAAAGCTGGAAGACATTAGCATCACATGAGGCATTCTTCTTTTATTCTGACTAAGCATGACTATAATTGCACACATGGCTCTGTGCAGCATGAGTACAAAATAATGGCTTTCCTGTCTAATATCAATTCTCCAGCTAGGCTTATGGTTTGGTAATTGTTGGTGTCAGTCTTCCTCTTAATCTAAAATCTGGTAGAGTGTTTCCCTTTCCTTTTGCTTCAATTTGCTTCCTTTGTCTATTCTTTGAGTATGGAATTTTCTTTTTAAACCCATAATTTAAATACAAAATAGTTCTTTTAGCAACCCGGGCAAATACCTTTTGATAGGTTTCTATGTGTACATGTATTGTAGCCCTTGCTTTTTAATAAAGAATCATTTTATTAGATAATCAGTCCTTGCAATAGATATTTTTTTATATTTCCTGGCTGCCAAATTCTCATCCAGCTGTTCTTTTTTGAGCATCCCCCTTAACTGGACAGTGGGCCAAAATGAGGAAAAAAAGTATTGCGGGTCAAGGCAAAGCCAAGGAGGTCACATACTATCACAGCAAAACAGACTTGACTTGGGGAAAGTTAATTCAGCCTGTTTCTTCCTTTTTCCCTCACCACCCCCCTGCTGGGCAGTTCTCTGCCCGTTCTCAGCTGTGGAGCTCAAGGCTGGAGAGCTGGGAGGCACTGGGGCCACAGGAGCTACCTGGAACCAGTTGTGTTTGGCCTAGGGTAGCCCGGGCCCCTCCTCTCCCAGAGAGCACACCTGAGCACTTGCACATGGTGAACACTGCCAGCAGATTTGTGTGTCTGTTTCCTCTTAAACAGTACAAACCAGAGCTGAGTATATATTTGTAATGCAAATGACAGCTTAGCACAGATATTATCTGACTTGGCTCAATCAGACCTAACTCTAAATGTTAAAAAAAAGCCCAACTGTGGCAAATTAATATGTATGATGTGAATAAGTATTGGTACTCATGCTGACTTCTCATAAGTTGTGCTGTTTAATTAATACTGTCCTCAGTACAGACCTATTTTTTGACTCACTGAGACAGTGAGTACAGAATAATTGTATTGTGCCTGATTGTTTTCTTTCTTACTATGAAATCTTGACAGGATGCTGAAATAAGAGACATGTAGTATTAGTATAGATGAAGAGGTTAAAGGAAGCATAGCCTTAAACCTCATCTTGATTTGAAGAGGAGCTAGGCATCAGGCTGTATTTGAAGGCCAGGTTAGGTAGACTGAAGTACATATTCCTTTGTGAAACCACAGACTAATGAAGTATGCATTTCTTGCTTGCCACTGAGAAGATTTTCTATGTTAGTTTTAATTTCCTGTTACTCATGGGTAAATAGCTGTTTTATAATGAACAGACTCATAGCACATGGCTTCAGTAATGCCAAAGAACTACGTAAGTTCCTACTTACAGTAGATATCCCCTCTGTTTCCCTGGGGTGTGCTGATGACTCTGATTGCCAAAAACCATGGATGTCTGGAGAAAAAAAATATTTCCTCATGATTTCAGCTTTATAGACAAAACAATGCCACATATTTAAAACTTGTTCTGCAGCGACACTCTTCACTGCAAAGTTTAAAAGCCCAACTCTATTTGACAGAAGAAATCCACATAGTCATTAATAGGCTTTGAAAGGCAGGGAAAATGCTGAATTGTAGATTAATGTCATTGTTAGATTTACTTTGCAATTATTTTAGGTTGTCAGTAATAAGAGCCTTTGTCCATAAGTGTCTGTGCAATGTTGTGCACACTTTGTTCACTGGAGTTCAAGTGCAATATAAGCATGGAAATACCAAGGACCAGAGGCACTTAGGGAATCTGGAGATGCTTCCATCTTTTGCTGGTAATCTGATGAGGAGCAGGCAGTGGGGAGCTTGCAAAGCAAAATAACTATGGCTGAAAAAAGCCATTCTGGTCACATAAGAAGAGAGCTGGCATGTAGCATTGAGATAAATCTAGTACATGAAAATCTCATTCAACCTATCAGAATCAGTAAATGTCCTGTCTCTTGCATTTTATATCTTAGTTGAAACCTATATTGGAATGTACAGAATAAAGCTAGAAAGCCAAGGTTGAAAAAAGATTTCTAAAACTGCATGGTTCTTTTTTTTGTACTTTCTTCAACAGATGTTATATTGAAAAGCAACTATTATTACAGTGGTAATGATCAGTTATTCTTGGAGTATCTTGGAAGCTAAATAATTGCATACTAGAGTAAGGTATTCAGAAAAATAAGCTTTGGACCTCTGTCTCTGTTCTGTGTGTGTTCCTTTGGGCTTTCTTCAAAGAAGCAGCACCATTCAGTAGAATTGCAGGTCACGAGGCAGACACTGGAACAATAATCATACTGAAAGGAAATGGAAAAATTTGCCCATCATTTCTATACAGGTCTTGATTGACTTTCTAGCCAATGAAAAATCTCTGTGCCTCCATTGCTTTTCTTCTGCTCTTCTTCACAAGTTGGTTACTTATACACAGCCACTAGTGGACTTCCAACAAAAATCGATTTTCCCATAGTTACTTTATTGACATTGGCACAATGTTGTTTGGCACAAGATGTTTTTCATATTTAATATGAGACATCACAAGGTCCAGGATTCTGACCTCTGATATGATTGAAATTCCTGGATTGGACCAAGTTTCTGAGAGATACACAAGCAATATTAGACTAAAATGAATGATTTACCAGAACACTGGACAAAATATTTCTATTTTCCAGTTAGTATATGTTGATATAAAGTTGTAATTGTGTGAGTTTTTAGAAGTTACATGAGTTGCTCAGGGTCTACTGTGGGGTTGAAAACAGTCATCACTTTCAGTCCTAATCAAGTGCCTTAACCAAGACATCAATCCTTGTCTTTAATGTACTGCTGAAGCAGGGAATATGATTGACAAATCACTGGACATATTTTGTGACTTACAGACATCGTAAAATGCTATTTAAGTTGGATTCTATTTTTTCTGTCTGGTTTGTAACTCTTACCATTTGTATTACCTCTGACTTCAAGCTAGACTTATTTTCATGTAGTTTTATTTACTTTATGTTTAGGCAAATTTAACTGAAATAAATATAAATGAAAGGAGATTTTTGATTCTGGTGTAAGCAGCTTGCTTGAGGATGAAGGGAGCATAAGTTGCTCTAGCAGTTGTTTGTAGCATGTTCCTCTGAGGCAGAGTGTGGAGATGAGCTGAACACAATTCTTGGGCTTTCACATTAAAATTCCTTCATCTAAAGGAAGTGAGAAAGTAAAAATGATTTACTAAGTCTTTTGCCATTCTGTTTGAATAGAGCTAGACTTTCTCTGCCAGATACAGCTCATGTTTTAAAGTTCATAAAAATACTTAGGAGAATTTCTTCTGTTTCCCTTTGAAATGACATTGCACATACTGGCTGTGGTAGTTTGTAAAGGTTTCCTGAAATTTAACACTTAAAAATATGCTGTGAGAAGATATTCCAAGTGTTGTCATAAAATCTTAACTTCTCCTCTGTCTAAAGTATTATAGTTCTAAAAGGTACTCTGCTAATTTTATGCACAGTTATATTTTTCATAAGTATAAAATCTAAAATAATTACCAAATGATACCACTTCCTTTCAGTTTAATTTTCACAGATGAATTTTTGGGCAACTGACTTTGGAGAAATGGGCCTTTACTGCCTGTTGTTCAATTGGTGATACAAGGCTTTTAAAAAGAGAAGTTGTTATTCCTTAAAAAATATGTACTATTTTTCTTGTAAATGAAAAAAATACAAAAATAGCTGTTTATGTACTTATTATTTGTACTAAAAGAGAAATTGTAATTCAATCACTGCCTTATGGTAACTGTTGTTAAAGTCCAGGAAACTTTTGCATTTATGTAGATGATGAGAAGGAAAAGTCTTAGAGAGTAAATATCTCCAGTATTTCAAATTGCCCCTGAGGGGAATTCAACTATGGTCTTAACAAATGCAGCACACTCTTTCTTGAAGATTTTAATTTAGTCACATAAATTTGATAGTTTAAATGTTCTCTGCAGATTATAAGTATGAGAAATATGATGAAAATTTGGTGTGGATTGCTTCATTTAAAAACTTAATTTCAACTCTTTTAAGAAACCTTCCCTAGGAAACACAATATGATAATTTCTTTTATTATTATGAGGTGCTAGATTAATCTTTTATCAAATTCCACCTCATACAGCAATTCATATAGTTTTTAAAGGATTCAGTGCAGGTTACAGTGTGGATAGGAGTCTGTTTTTTATTTCTGGCAACGTTGCTGATCTTTTTTATAACTTCAGTCATTTGGCTTCTCACTCTTTACCAGCCTTATATATTAAAAAAATAAATCCACCAAATTGTCTATGATTTTTTACTTTGTCTGTCCTCACAGCATGCGCATAATGGATTGGAGACTTTGGGTATTCATATACCTTATAATAGCATTTCTACAAGAATAACATTTAGAACTTGTGTTCCAGTTTAAATTGAGTCTTTTATTTTAGGTACTTCTGCAGCTGAATATTCTGTATGCCTGTTTGGGAAAAGGGATGCACAGAGGTATCAATGACACTACTAGCTGAGATAAAGATGGGCCTGAGTAAATGCTTCCCGGTTGGCAATTGTTTATACTCACATAGTCAGACTCTGAAATTAGATTTCAACATGACTCAGCAACCAAAGTGTGTTGAAGACATGAAGAGCTGCATTTTATATTCTGTAGTTATTATAAACACTTACTAGCCAGGAGAACAGATTTCACATCATCTTAAAAAAAGGAACATAAAAATTAGGTATTTTGTAAGAAATGAGAATGTTAATGAACAGTAAATCCAGGAAATATTATTTTCTATATGTTGGGGTAGTGAAAAAAAAGGGACAGAAAGATATTTACTATGTTTACTGGGAGTAACTGTGAGAAAGCTACGCCAAGGCTCTTGTGTTGCCATCATAACTTGGCAACATGATAGTTAAGAAGAAGCAGCAAAGAAATCACTGTGTTTTGGGAGCAATTTACTCATGATTGTTAACTAATTGTTTTATATGTCTATATATGTTAGTTTCCAGTCTTCCTGGTTTATGCATATTGATATAATTCCATTGTCTTGTTCTGTTTGCAATTTGCAGTGCACTGTACTGCAAGAATTAATTCTACACCAGCTGACTTTTGATAGCAACCTTACCACACGTTAAAATTTAAAGTCTAGAACTGGAAAGTTTTTGTACTCCATAAGTATTAAATATGGTGCCAGCTTAGTAAATCATGCTTAGATGTAACAGACTTTTAGGGAGCCATGTAAAAAGTAAAACAAACAAAAGTATTTCCCCCCTCAGTGAACACCTCTTTTTAAGCCAGTGATTGAGCTAAAATTACAGAAGTCTACAATATTGCTGAAGCCACTATTGGTGAAAACATTCATCCCCACCCCCCACAGAAAAATTAAAAATCCCTTTATAATTAGGGCATCATTCCTATCTCTCGGCTTTGGTTTGTTTTTGCTTTGACCTCCCATGTTTCAAGAAGGCAGTAGTCATACCCTGTTGGTAACATTTCTGAGAAGAACAAGACTACAGGTTATTAAGGCATTCACAGAAGGAGTGAAAACTAGTCTTAATGTATGCCAAGATTTTGTGCAAAGAGAAAGGAATTTTAAGACCCTGGTGAATTGGAACTACCTCTAAAAGAATGTAGTTACAGCAAGGAAGATTCACATTAAGTATTTGGGAAAACTTGAAAATGGAAATGACAGTGAGCAGTAAACTGGACTAAGATTTATAATCTAACATAAAATTCCATATTTCATTTCTCAAAATGCCTGCAAGAACCTCAGATTCAAAAATTTACTCTTAATATAGGCCTTTCCATTGCTGGTGAGGTGCAATTGCTAGGTAGTCTCTGTCTTCTAAGTGGGGATAACCAAGTCTTTATTGCCTTACTATTTCCTTTCTAATTTTAGTCCTCTATTATTTTCCCTCCTTTTTATTTTTAGTTTCTTTTCTTTCCCAAGAAATAAAGAGAAAGGTACCTTTGGAATAAGACATCTCTGCTTTCTTCTGCTCTACATCCTCCCCACTCCATGTCTTGTCCTCTGTAAGAACACACGCAACTTTTATAAACATATGAAAATAATTTCTGAAATGTAGTCAAGTCCCATCCTCCACACATGCATATTTTTCAAATATAAGGACAGCTAAATCTAAAATATTACAGAACCGGGAAGAATATATATTTAATTGCTTTAAGTAATTTCCCCATGCAAGCACTGCTTCTTCAGACTCCCTTGCACTTTTTGTCAGCCAGGGAGTCATTGGCACTTTTTTCAAATGGTTTTCCCCTCCAGGTCCTGACACCTGTATAACTTCCCTGTCTTCAGACTCAAAAGAATTATACCTCCCTCTTTTTTCCCCACCAATTTCACTCTAATCTTGTATTTTTCCTCTACTTGTGCTTCTGCTGCAGCAGGAACACATCTGGCAGGAACAACCTGCTACAGGACCTAACGGCAGAGCCATTCTGTTAGATTTCTGTAATAGCAACGTCCTGGTTTTGAAAAAATTGAAGTGAAAGCATTTAGTGAAAGCATTTCTCACTTCTTTGCAGGAATTTATTCTGCCTATGTCCATGGAAGTTACAGTTTTATCTTTCATTCCACTGTCTCTAGAAATCTTCCCCATCTTTAACCCATACAGCCTCTATCTACAGCTATGTGCTGCATTTCTTTGATAGGATGCTAATGAAGGTGCCAAAACCCCTGATATATCTGGTGCAGTGCACAGTGCAAGGCAAAGACAGCAACTTGATTTAAGTAGCTAAATAAACATGTCAACATGTGTTGGGAAGGATAAGGATTTGGCAGGAAGGTCTCACAGATATGTGTGTATAACAGAAAGATCTTTGAATGTAGAATCTGAAGAAGGAATAGAAATGATAGCAAGTTTTGATATAGAAGAAAAGAATTGCTGAGTCAGTCTTGCTGGGTAACTAGAAGGCAAAGAGCAAGTGAGTTGGAAGGGGCTTTTATGACTTAGAGCAAAGGATAAATCCACCTCAAGCAAAAGATGTTTTTACCAAGCAAAAATATTTTCACAGACAAAGAAGAAAGCCAATGTTGCAAGTAGAGAAAAGATCTCAGAATTTTCCACTGCAAGAAAACTGAAAAACAACTTCTAGCTTAAACTGTAACATACTAACCTTTTGTGATTGGAAATAGTAACATGAATATGGTAATGTTAGTAGTTAGGATAGGCTATAGGTAATGGTAAAAGCATTGATTGGTTGTCATGTATTAAGATGCTGTGAAATGAATAGTATATAATGCATTGTAACCAGAACCAAAGAAGCTTCAGAGGAACCTACAGCTGTGGCTGAAAAGGCTGTGGGCTGGGCTCTTGACACCCACGACCCGTGAGTTGCTGTATCATTTGGATATAATAAACAGCATTTTAAAGAGCCGCCTGGAGCCCAGCACCCCTCATTTTTGGCTCTTACAAACATGATATATTATTGGGCTCATTAGCTTTGATTAAAATGATTAACTTAATTGTCATTAACTTGGAAATTCCAGAATGGTGTCATCTTCTCTCCTATATTTTTTAAGACACCTAATAGCTTTGCAGCTGCTTTGCTACACAGAAGAAAGATTGTACAATAGCAAGGAATTGGGATATTTTGCTTCACTTAAAAGTACTTTATCATAATGGGTATTATTTGTCAGATCATTTTGTATGATAAAGAGGCTACTGTGAATGTCACGCATCAGCATAGACTCCCTAGGCAAGTGGCTGAGTTACCATCCCTGGAGATATTTAAATGAGTAGATGTGGCACTTAGGGACATGATTTAGTGGTGTATTTGGCAGTGGTAGGCTAAAGATGGACTCAATGATCTTATGGGTCTTTTCCAATCTAAATATTTCTAAGAGTCTATATATGACTACACAATTTTTGAGAAGCATGCCATTTTCTGCAGAGGAAGGAGGACAGAATTTTGGTTACTTCAAGCTTTAATTTTTTTCCAGTTTCTGAGAGCAAATATGTCTACGTAATTTAACAGTATCTTCAGAAGAACATAATTGGCAGTCTGAAAGCAAAACTGAATAATTTTTTTCTCAATCTCCTTGCATGGCTCATCTATTGGTTGATGGAAGTGTTTACAGAAGTCTTGGCATGAAATTATAGTATCACAGATGGGGCCTAATGACTGGGTCAAATCAAAGGTCATGGAAGGGGATTTACATGTCTACAATTAAATGTTTTCACAAATAATTGTCAAATTGTGAAGCCATTATCATAGAAGTGTGAGAACCTATTTATTTAGGAAGTGGTGAATGTTGCTATCATTGTGCAAAACTACACAGCAGCAGAGACAAGGTCTTAGCACTGTAAAAGTATAATCACAGTGCCTCCATTGGGACACAGCAACTATCATAATTGGTAAGTATACTTGTATACTTTTTCCATACATATTTTCAGGTTGTTTGGATATAAAAGAAGAAAAAAACAGTGGTTATATGTCATAATATTCAATTTTAAATAAGATGGCTTTTTAAAAACAGTTTGACATAACTGTTCCTGCTGAAGTCTTTGATTATTGTATTAATAGAAAAAACTTAACTAACTAAATAAATAAATACATTTGATGGTTGCTTCACACAGTATATCTATGCAATTAATACCATAACACAGCTTACATAGATGCCTATTAAAAATGTCTGAAAACATCCTGAAAAATCAAATCCTACTGAACCCTGATGGTATTAAAAACAACAATCCAGGTGAGTTGCCACCCTTCGAAGTATGGTGGGTTGATCCTGACTGGATGCCAGGTGTCCACCAAAGCTACTCTAACACTTCCCTCCACAGCTAGATAGGAGAGAGAAAATAGTGCCAAAGGTTCATATGTTGAGATAAGGACAGGGAGTGATCACTCACCAAATACCAGCACAGGCAAGAGAGACTGATTGTGAGAATACTGATTGAATTTATTCCCAACAAAATCATAATAACGATTTTGATAATGAGATGTAAATCAATCCTTAAAACTACCTTCCCCCCACTCCCCTCTTTAACAGACTCTCCCTCCTCCTCCCTAAGGGCATAGGAAGACAGGAAATGGAGATGATCATCACAGTTGTTCCTGCTGCTTCTTAGGGAAAAGAGCCCTTCCTCTGCTCCAGCATGGGATCCCTTTCACAGGAGACAGTTCTCCTTGAACTTCTCCAATGTGAATCCATCCCATGGGCAGCAGTGTTCATAAACTGCTACAGCATGGGTCAGTTTTCCATGGGGTGCAGTCCTTCAGGCACAGCCCTGCTCTAGTGTGAGGCCCCCACAGGGTCACAAGTCCTTAGCAGGAAATCTGCTCTAGTGTGAGCTCCTCTCTCCACAAGTCTGCAGGTCCCTGCCAGGAGTCTGCTCCAGCACAGGACTCCCATGGGTTCACAGTTTCTTTTGGTGATGTACTTGATCCAGTGTGGGTCTCCTCCATGGCCTGTTGGTCGATCTCTGCTCTCCCATTGACCTCCACGGGCTGCAGGGGCACATCTGCTTCACCATTGTCTTCACCATGGACTGCAGAGGAATCTCAATTCCAGCATCTGGAGCACCTCTTCCCCCTCCTTCTCCAAGGGCCTTGGTGTCTGTAGAGCTGTCGCTCACATATTCTCAGTCTTCTCTTCTCTGGCTCCAATTACATCTACACAATAATTTTTTTCTTCTTCCTTAATATGTTATCACAGAGACATTACCAACCATTTCTAATTGGCCCAGTTTTGGCCAGCGGTGGGTGTGTCTTGGAGCCAGCTGGCATTGACTCTGCTGGATACACAGGAAACTTCTAGCAGCTTCTTACTGCAGCCACCTCAGGAGCCCCACCCCTGCTGCTAAAACCTGGCCATGCAAACCCTATCCATAATGTTGGGCCCAGAATTCTTGCAGTGTGTATCTTAGTAGCTTATTTTGCACTGCCAAGGAGATAATTAAATTATTTTCCTAGAACCAGTGCTGGAGCTATAGCTAAGCAGTTATCCCATTTAAATTCCAGCCATTTCTTTTTTCCCAGCATCAAGTAGTATCTTTTGAAATAAACATTTCTCTTTGTAAATAGCATTCAGGGTGCCTACTAGTATTTCAGTCATCTCTTGCTGACTGACTGTGGAAAGACTTCATCTAGTTGAAAAGCTCCTGCACAGGGGCAAGTCAATAATATTTCTATCCACTAACTTCTTTTCCTGTGAGGAGGAGACCAGCATCAGAGATTTATTAAGTTCCCATCTTTTTTTCTTTTTTCTGGAGCTGCTGCATGTAGGAGAATAGATGATGGGACATTGGGAGTGGGGCTGCAGCCAAGCCTCATCTCTAATGGGGTGCAGCTGTGTAAGACAGGTGAACAGCATTGAAGGAAAAGAAGCATGGAATGCTGAGGTGTATTGATGAATCACAGAAAGTGTTATGCATGTGAGAAAAAGGGTATAAAAGATTGTACCTGGGAATAATAACGTGCTGATGCTTTATGCCATTCCCTGTGTTAGTCATGTGTCCTCTGTCAGCTGCATGAACTTTTTTTGCCTTCCCTGAGACAAGAGCAGGCACCATTTTGCTCCTCCCTGCCAGGTGGCCAGCCAGCTTTTCTTCCCTTGGCTTTTTTTGTTGTTGTGGTTGTTGTTTGAGTGTGTGTGTGTGCAGGGGGAATAAGGCTCTGCCATTTCAATATCTAGCATTTATTCTTTTTTTTTTGCGTGCCATGTGGGCACTTTGTCAATAAAGAAATGGGGTTTTTTCACTGTCATGCACTAAGAATAATTTCTTACCAGTGAAAGAGATTGCTGAAGCCCTTTTCTTTACAGGAAACACTAACTCCAGAGTGTTTTCTCCAAAACTTATTTCTAAATCAAGACAGTTTGCTTAGTTTCTTAATAGTTACTGTTTTCCTTAAAATATTTTCTGTGTGAATATTTGCATTTCACAGATAAATCCATTTCTGTTAATTTTAAATAAAGTTGTTACTAACTGACCAATAAAGGAAAATTCTAGTTGTTTATAAATCTGTGGGAACAAATGTTTCTTTTTTTTTTTTTTTTTAAAAAAGAAAGTGTTCACTGTGTAAGGAGTAGGATTTCTTTATGATAGTTATGTTAAATACAGGAAAATTATTGTATCCATTTTGTTGCAGCATGAGAGGTCTAAGAGAAAGATGGGAAACGCAATTACTGCCTAGACTATTTTTTTGTGAAACAAACATGATTTGGGAATCTCTGACGTGGATTTACCAGCTCCTATATGAGGTCTGTATAACTGTGTTTCCTACAACACCTATGTTCTTTCTTATGAAATAAAGCACAGAAACCTGCAATGGCATTCTGATATTTCAGTTGTCTAGTCATTTGGACCACCAAGCATGGTAAAATACAGTTATATGAGCTGTATATTTTCTTTACTAGGCTTTTGTTTTGTTTTGTTTTGTTTTTTGTTTGTTTGTTTGTTTGTTTTTGTCTGTACTTCTGTGGAAGAAAGAGGTTAGGCAGACCTTCCTGGAAGAAAAGGGAGATCATTAACCTGTCTTGGGAGAATGTGTTGTGACAGGAGGCTCACAAGCCTGCACAATATAGAGTGCTTAAGGTTTACAGGAGCACAGCAGCCCCCTACATATGTGGAAACATGGGCAATTTGCTGTGAAGCAAAGAGAATGAAAAGTCAGGACTTGTACCTAGAAATACCTTTCTAGGGGTCAGATAGTACTATGCTTAGGAAGCTATGTTTAAACCTTTCATATATCTTATTATTGTAACCACTGTGTTTTCATTCTTCCTAATTTGAACCAAAATAATATATTTGATATCCAAATGATCCATGAATTTCTTGGTATTTTTAACTGTAGATAATTATGAGTATAAAATTCACTAAATATTGTGGTATGGAGTGCTATATGAATGTCAAGATTGCTAGGGGTTTTGTGGAGAGCAAGCTTCTTTTTAAGTTCTGAAACTGAAATCCAAGCTGAATTTGAGCCACCTTGTGCTACTATGTAGCTATAATTCATTCATGCTGTTTAAAAATGTATGAAGAAACCTGATGCAGTAACATTGTCAAACCGTAGTGCTTGGCCAAAATTATTTCTTAGTGAAAGCATTTAAAAGATTTTTAAACAAGCGAACACAAATCCTGATTTGGTTAATCTGCAACTGGCATACTGTTCCCCTCTTATTTAAACGTTTGTGTCTAATGGACCAAGCTAATGTCATGGTAGAGATGGATACACCACTCTGAGGTTCAAGCGGCAATAGCGATCTTTATTGTAAGTAATAATTAAAGTAAACAATTCTTTATTGTTCACAGCTCATATTTATATGGTTTTCAAAAACCATGTGTTCAATCCCAATTGGCTGGTAACTTGTTGCCACCCAGTTCAGTAGCTGCCTGTGTATGTGCTCGCCAGAGATTGGCCAGCATCCATTCCTTGTGGTTAAGTCCTTCTACTTTTCAGTGCTTTCTGTCTTAAAGATGTGTACTTCCTTTTCTCACAGGTACACGATGATCAAGTCAAGGTTAAGAGGTTACTTGTGCCTGTGAGGCCTTCGGGCCAACTGTTTGTTAGCTGTCACTATCTGAAAGATTTCTCTGTTTGTGACTTTCTTGTGGCATAAGTAACAAGTAGAAGTTAGGGCCACTTATTGGTTAAATTCCAGTACTTTTTGGGAGAGTAAACTGATGTATATATTAGCAAAGGTACTGTATATATTAGAAAAAGTAAGAAAGGTAGAAAGCAAGGAACTGTCTACAGACTAAGACTACTAAGTTCACTTGGATCCAGGACTGGGTGACTTCCAGCTGGGGAAATTCTCTTGACGAAATATTGCACATTCCACACCAACATGGGAAATCTAAGGGCGTGTCTGCCATGTTAACCAAAAGTGTAAGCAGAGTGTAGGCAGGGCTATTTGAGCCTCTGTTAATCTGGATAGCGACAGAAATACCTTCAAGAACTGTATGCAAGTCTTGTATTTCTCCTATTATTATGAATTCATATTCTCAGACATCCCAAACCTATCTAATTGCTCTCTCCTACTGGCAGGTCCCCATTCCAACGTTTCTATCTAAGCAGGTAATTTCCTATGTAATTGTAGGATTAAGCCTTGCTACATTGTCAGTGTAGGGAGAGGTCAAATGAGTAGCATTTTGGAAGGAGTGGGGAATGTGTTGATGTTTGAGATAGTTGAGAGTGGGGTGCATGAACTGGATTTTCCCTCCTCCTCCCCCCCCCAATTAAAAGTTAGGCTTGTTCACTGCAAGTCCTCAAGCTGCAACCTTCAAAAACTGAATTGTTTAGAAATTTGTGCTAGTACATTTTAGGTGTTTTTAAGCATATTTACTGGCTTCAGTATGCTTCCTCATGCTATGGATACACTTCAGATTACACTGCTTCTCAAGCTTCAAATTTTACATGTAATTGTAACTTGGGAAAACATATGCCATTGCTAAAAAATGTCTCTCTTATTCTTCCTTCTTTCCCTCCCCCCTTTACATACTGAGTGTGGCACCATATGGTATGAAACATTCTTTTGGTCAGTTGGTGTCAGCTGTCCTGGCTGTGTCCCCTCCCAACTTCTTGTGCACTCCCAGCCCCCTTCCTGGTGAGGTGGTACAAGAAGCAGAAAAGGCCCTGGCTCAGAAAGCCCTCAAGTAAGCCTTGCTCAGCAATAACATAAACTTCTCTATACTATCATAAAGACTGGTTTCAGCAAAAATCCAAAGCATAGCTCCATACCACCCACTGTAAAGCAAATTAACTCTACCTCAGCCAAAACCATCTATTGCTGGGCTGTACTTGCACAGCATCAAGGCGTTTCTTTTGGATGTGGTCATCCAACCGATTTCCTCATCCACTGGAGTCCACCCATCAAATACATCCCTCACCAATTTAGAAAGAAGGATGTTGTGGGGAACAAAGTCAAAGGCCTTACAAAGGCTATTATTTAAGTATCTCCTTTGCTTTTCATAAAATCATAATATTAAGCCCTCTCTCATTATAATTTAAACCCACTATTTTCTTCTCTAAGAAAAATAAGTAAACACTTATAGCATAACAGCATTTCTAAATGTCAGCTGGCTTAAGGTAGGAATAAGACTGAGCTGATCCTCTTTAGATGGAAACTGTTCTATGATTGTGACTGATTTAATTCCAGCACATCTTTCTACTGAGAAATGCAAAGTACAGAAAGAAGACCTTATATAGCTTTATATTTCAAATTAATAAGAGAACAATTTTGGTTTTTTTCCAAAAGCAGAATTAGTCAGCATCTTCAATACCATTTGCTGTTTGTCTCTCAATGAGAATTGCATCCCTGTACAGTACCTTGGTAGAGATGCTCCCAGCTGTAGAGGTAAAGCTAGTACTTTGATTACTGTCACACTATATATACTTGCAGGAACAGAGTTCTTGACTGCAGCACGTGTGGGAGATGGATTAATCCAAATAGATGCTGCCTCTTAGAACGACGTTTTTCCAGATCTTCCCCTTTTGTACCTTCGCTATTTACTTTGGACCTGAACACAAAGATATTGCAAGCTTGTTTCCTTCTCTCTCTGCACTATATGGTGAATATATTCTCACTCAAAGTGCAGATGGTCTTGAAAGGGCACTTTGGCTTATGCCTCACAAGTTCTTGCCTTCATGTAGTATGTGGTGTGTGGGGAGTTTACTTGCTTGGGTTTTTGATGAGTTCAGTCTAGTTGTTTAGCAAATAAATACTCATGGCTGTAGACTAGTACAGGAAAGGATTTGTTGTCTGGTTATATGAACAATTGCTCTGTGGCTGGGCTTTTGTTTTTTAACTGATGCATTGATGTGATTTAATAGCAAATAAATGTGACTTCTCATTACAGGTTTGTCTTTTCATGTGTATTACCACATATAGGCTGTTGGGTAGTGAAATACTCTATTCCCAGAATCTTTAACAAAATGCTAGTTAAAGATTTTCTGAAGAACAATAGAAAGATATTTTTGTCTTATTTAAGAAGCTCTATGTTCATTAAAGAAGTTAGAACAGCAAAACGTGCTTTATAAGAACAGTAATTGTGTCACTATGATGATACAGAATGAGTAAGTGTCCCATTCTGCTATAAAAATGGGAGTCAGGGAGGATTCTTTTGATAGAATTCTCGGACAAAAATAGAGCACAAATGCGGCAATATTTTATATGAGAACTGTTTATTGATTAAAAAAGTGTAAGTGTTCCCATTAAAGGAGGATAGGAAAAAGAGCAGAGAGAGAGGAATCTCTCAATAAGGTTACTACTTGTTATGTATAGCAGAGGCAGGTAAGACAGATTTGAGCTTGTTCAATAAAGGAGGGTGCAAAATCCTTTGTCTGGGATGGAATACCCCTGTGCACTAGTACAAGCCAGACTTCTGGAAAGAGGCTTGCAGAATTGGGAGTACTGGTGGAACACACATTGAGCATAAGTCAGTAATGTGTCCTTGATTGAGGGAAGTGGTTTTACCTCTCTGTGATACTTGTGAGACTGTATGTGGAGTGCTGTGCACAAATTCAGGGCAAAGGACAGGCAGGGAAAAACTGGAGCAAGTCCAAGTGAATGGCTGCCAGCATCTGATAAAGGGATCTAAGATGAGAGCTCAAGATACCAGAAAACCTTCAGCCTCAGGAAGAAAAGGCTAGAGACAGATCTTATTGGTGTCTATACCTACCTGCAAAGAAGATACAAAGGTTATTCTCGAGGATGTGTGTTGATAGTACAAGAAGTAGTAGATGCAAGCTGCAATACGGAAAATTCCAGTTAGAGAGAAAAAAAGTTCACCATGATGGTTGTCAAAAACCACAGTAGTTTGCCCAGTTAGGCTGTAGTAATAATATATCATTAGAACAGGGCCCAGAGCAGCCTGCTTTGAGCAGGACATGAAGAAGACTGGATGACCTCCAGATATGCCTTCCAGCCTCATGTGAGAGCCTGGAAAGACTGATGTCTCGAGACATTTTGGGATGCATGTGTGGGGGAAGGGGCAGGTTGGGCCTTGCCCTGGTGAGACAGCTATCTGCCCTCTACACACCCACCCCTAGAGCCTGTATCCCAGCTGGCAGTGGCTGCCAGCCATGGCACATCAGAGGCAATGCCCCACACTCTCCTAAGCCAGCTTCTGTGGCCAAATGACCAGAATTCCCACCCAGAGGAAGGGCCCAGGAAGGTCAAGGGGTATTTAAGGCCAAACATGAGACCATCACTTTGTCTGGACCCTACCTCCTTTTGGAGTTTCTACCATCATGGGAAACCAGAAGCTGGTAGCTATTCTATGTGTGCTTTTCTGTATCTTTTCTGTCCTTCTCTCTTTCTCTTTCTTCCTTTTCAATTTCTTCATCTTGGAATTCTTGAGTAACTTGTAATTGAACTGGCTTAAAGTTTTCTAACTTGAATGGGCTAAATTAATGCTTTGAGAAGCATTTTTTATTGATTGAATATTGAACTAAACCTTTTGCCAGAGTTTCCTTGATTTTCTAAAGTTGCCACTAAAGTTCTTTTTTGTTGCTTTGACCTCTTGAGAACATCTTGTCAATATTTCTACCATGTGTCTAACTCAGGGTACATGAACAACTGAAAACCCTGTTGAAAATCATGTCAACCAAGTCTTACAACTGGGGGGGCCTTACAACCCCACACCAACAGGAACTGGAAATCAACTGGAGATGAAGATCCTTTCTCTTTCAAAGAGAGCTTTTGAATACAGTAAGGCTGAAAATGAAATGAAACTATATTTGAATAGTTTGATCACCTCCATGAAAAGTAATTTCTGTCTTTGCTCAATTCTCTGTTGACTACTTCTCCAGACAGGAAAATGAGATTAATTTTCTGATATTTCACTTGTTTTCAGTACAAACTTCACTTTGATTTGACTGAAGACTTCAAAGCCAAAAACAATGACAATATCTTGCTTGCTTTTTTTTCCCCCACTTCCTCCCCCCTTCGTTTCTTTTAAAGGAAGCTGTGGCTGGTTTTAAGTTCAGTTTTCTGGAGTAGAAAGGTTATGGAACTCGAGGGAAATGTGGATTTTTTATTGTGTATTTTGTCCAGTAGGTGTCCCTCATTCATAAAGAATATTAAAAGGATTTTTCCAATTCTAGACTGTAGATAAATGAAGAGAAAGGCTTCAAAACAATTACCTGCCTTATCATTAGCCCATTTAAAATAAGGTACAAATTACTATACTGTATATTACTGGACTTTGAAATTAAGGAATTTTCACAAGAAGTAGCTCCCTTTCTGACTCTAGTTCAGTCTGACAAAAACAATGGGAAGCATTGTAGCACAAAAAGGCGAGGGAACTGGCATGGTGGTGATTCACAGCCATTAGGTAATTCTGGTGTGGTTTGAGCAAGGCTTCTTTGATGAATGGTCACCTGGAAACAGCTTTAAAAATAATTTTTTGTATCTAATTCCTTTGTTCTTCAAACAAAACCCTTATCTTCTCAGTGTCCTATTAAAAGATTATTATATCTTTTACCTCAGCCAGCTTCAACATTTCTAGGTAGTGCTGGAGAAATCAGGGTGAAGGCTTGTGTAATGATGGTGTAATAAACAGAGGCACTATGCCTTTGGCTTGCTATTGGCAGCTGTGCTCCTGGCAAAACCCAGTGTTTTTAGGATGGAAGAAGTAATTGTGCTTGCTAAAGGGCACCCAGCTGCCTTCAAAACTGTTTTTTTTTCTTTTATAAATTTAAAACTTAAAAGCTAAACATTTTGACTGTGGGTGCAGGGAGCAGGAAAAAGAACTGCAACAGCATGAATGAACTGCAAATGCCATGATAATTGGATTGAGCTAAGAAGGGTGCAGGATATATGGGAAGCTATGATTTCTAGGAATTCTTTTAGAAGAATAGGAATGTTTGAGTAATATGCTTTAATTGTTTAAAGAATATAAATATCCTTGAGCTACATCTTCTTGATTCGAATAACCTCAAATCAATAACAGGTCTTCAATTAACCACATGGACAGCACACTGCTATGATGCTTCAGCATTTGCTTCTGGGTATCTAGATGTAGCTAACTTGTTATAGACAGGGAATCATTGTATTAGAAAGTAATCAAGAGACTGCTCAGTTCCTACTTTAATCCATGCATTGGGGAATTAAAGAATATGTGGCTAAATGGAATAAATAGTGACAATCTTCTGCATATTGACCCACAAGTCTGTACTTCTAATACAGAAGTGATGAAGGAGATCTTTTTCCTCTGGCCTGGAAACGGCACCATGTGCACCTCCCTTCCCCATTCAGTAATAACCAGGAAATTAGGAAAAGCGACTGTACTTCATATATTGGCACACCACACTACAGCAGCTAGGCACAGCAGAAAAAACAATCAGTAAGTCAAAGGAAAATCGTCTTTGAGAAGGTCTGTCTCCTATCCTTATTCATCACCTGATTGCAAAGGCCTCACAAAACCATTGGGGTAACAATCCATTCTCCCTTTTGCTATTATCATAGTACAGCAACCCAAATCAATGTCTTGCTTATTTGGGGGAGGTAAAATAACTACAACAACAAAAAATACCTGAAATTCCTCTTCTAGCATTGAAAAGTGTCTTTAAAAATTGCTATTCTGAATGACAGATCACAGCTGTGTATTACATGCTTCAGATTTTGATTGTCTACTAGTCTTTTAATGGAAAAGAAGCTGTCAATATTTTAGTTATATTTTCCTCATAATTCCAGGAAGCCATTCTGAATCACAGCCTAAATGTTTTTTTTGTTTTGTTTTATTTTTTTGACTCTGCCATTCGTTCATGCTCCTAGTCAGTTTTAAAGGCTTAAAAGTTGCTTTGTGGCTTCATATTTCTGATTCTGTAAGTAATTTAGGCAGCTGTCCTGTCCTTTCTTCTCCTCCTCCTTCTCCTCCTCCTTGTTGTTCTTATTCTTTGACTGTTCTTATCTCAACTCATGAGGTTTACATTTTTTTTCCCCCTTTGATTCTCCTCCCCACTGGATTTACATCAGGGAATACGTGAGCAGCTGCATGGTGCAGAGTTTCGAACTGGGGTTAAACCACAACAGCAAGATAAACTCTCAGTTCTTCAGTGATCTTTATATTCTAGGTAATAGTGCATGGGTGCTTAGAGAGATGAGTGTTCCTGGCTGCCACATTGGTTGAACTGCTGGGAACTGGGATTGCTGAAGCAAAAACTGCTGGGAGCTGGGATTGCAAGGATCATGGCTACCTCACTCCTCTGTACAATTGAGGCATGGAGGATTTGTAAAGAACTCATTAGGATCACATCCTAACACTTTCCAAGTCTGCACTTTCCTAACCAATAAAAAGCAGCATTACCAGCAATAATAATACAGTAGTATTATTATAATAATAATACAGTAGTATTATACAGCAGTAGTAATACAGTTTGTTGTTCCGAGGGTCGAGTCACACCTTTGTGTCATTTTGGAGGACAAAATGCAGGTGTGGTACCACCACCACTGGCTTACTGAATTTGTAGTTGCCATTTCATTTTCTACTCAAAGACAAGAGGAAGAAAAAGAAAAAAGATCACAGCTCCCCTGGCTTCATCTTTTCTTTTCTACTACTAGTTCCAAGGTGTTAGAACATTTTTCTTAGACTTTTCCCAACATGATGATATTTTAATCTTGTGTTTATGTCTCACAGTTGCCAAGTTAGCTGACCCAGGAACACATGTCTGATCTACTCCCTGGACAGATCACACTGCTATCTCTGCCAGTCAGGAAGTGGTGAATGCACATGAGGATTAGGGTAGGACCACTAGTAAACATTAGTAGCATATTTGTTAATCAACAGGAAATTGCCAGTATGATATATAGCTGGAATGAAATATGGCCTCTCTGGGTTTTGAGCTCTGAGAGGTTAAGAAAACACAGCGAGCAATATGAAAAGGACATTGATTTTCTGCCATGAGTTCTAACAGAGAACTACCTAGTCACAGCAAAAAAGAGTCCCTGCATAGAAAATTCTAGGAATGTAGCCTGAAGCCTCAGACTCTGGAGAGGGGCCAGCTATAAAGCTCCCCTCAAGTTAAGACTTGAGTCCATTCACTTGGACACAGAGGCCATTTACAGGTGCTAAATTTTACTTGGTGGCAATGTTGCAAAAGCCAAAAATAAATCAATTTGTTTTTTCAACTTCACAAATGTAGTTCACATTTCTTTAAAGCTATGGTTTCCAGGCCTGCCAGTGACTCCAAGGTAAGATATTTTTGAAAATAGAATAATTACTGTAGCAGGCTTTTGTGTAACACATCTGTTGACACATGCAAATGATGGATACTATAGTGTATGTTGGTGTACAATGACTATACTAAGCTTCTGTGACCAATGAAGTGGTAACTTTTTAAGAAAGAAGAAATAGCCATGCTCCTAAGTGTCCCCTTTACTCTGAGTACAGAATGTCCATTATTTCATCTTGCTGTATAATATAGGTATTCTTTTGTTCTTTGCCTGAAAGACTGTGGTTGGAAAATGTTTGGTGAAATCAGTAGTACCAGGTTATAGGAGGAATAAACCACCCAGAAATTATATATCTGTTAAGATACATAATAATTATTTAAATAATCAGCATTGTGTTGCAGTAATTTCTTCAATTTCCTATTGCAGAAAAAGAGTTATTTTTGGACATCATGTCACTTAAATAACTATATACCTATTTTAATGGGGAGCTTGGATATGCCAGGAAATATAAGGGATCCAATCTACAAACTACACTGGGCTTTCTGACTTTAAGCATCAAATAATATGTGGCATACAGAATAAAAAGGAAAGGGTTTTTTTACCATGCCATCTGACATATTTAATAAGGTTAACTTAGGTGGAACTGCATATGAATAAATAGAAATGGAACAGCATTCTTATTTTGCTGCAGATATCTTTTTCTTCAAAATCTTTTCACTTTCTTTGAATAACTAAAACACATAGTAGTGTTTAAGGCTGCATCAAGAATGCACTTGATGTCCCACTTGATACCACATAAAATAATTTGGTTCATATCCTGAAACAGTCTTGGAGTGCAGGAACTACTTCTTTCTCTTTCCTCTGTCCCTCCTGCTCCATCCCCCTGCTCCCTTAAGCTGTATCAGAAAATGTGCTCCCAAAGTATACCTAATGCACTTTAATCACTAACAGGTGCTCAGTCAAGGTGGTCAGACTAAAGCTACTCCAAAATAAAGCCCCCAACTGCATGTGTTGTGGACATTAAGTCCTCAGCACTAGATGTTGTGCTGTACAAAATTGTGTTTATTATCATGTACTGTTCCTAATGCAGTCAAAGACTGTGAAGCCATGAAAAGAATTAAGAACAAAATAGAGTAGAATTGCAGAGTATTTGGGTAAAATAATTTAAAAAGTTTTACACATCTTAGTGGGGAAGGTATTAGATTTTAAGCTGAGGAACTGAGAGGGGGAAAACATCTTTCTGTTGTTTTAGCTAGCAGTTCTTATGTCTAAGATTGTGACCTGTTGTATCTGCATATGGTTGAGGACTACACCCAGTGCAGGCAGCTCGATGAGCAGCTGCAGTGCACGTTGCAGGTTGTGCCCTGGATGGGAGGAAATGTCTGGAGCCCCCAGCAATGAGCCATGACCTGGCACCAACTCTTTGCACAGCTGAGGGCATGGGTACTTTGAGGGCAGGCTGGTTCATCACTCAGGGACTCTGTGGCAGCAAATGAAGGACGAGATGACTCCAGACCCAAAATTACCATTGGAACAGGTGCACAGACTGTAAGGAAACAAAACCCGAGGGATTTCTTTGTCTGGGATCCCTCCTGGGCAGCACCAGCACAAGCTCTTGTTGTGCTGCTGCGCCAAGATAAAAGGCTTGGTAAAACTTAAGGGAACCAGACATCTGTGACTGCTGCAGGAGACCTGGGCTGAGCCAGTGAGGGAAGCCTGTCTGTCCATGTGAGTGGAATGTGTAGGGAGTCAAGCAGGGCACACACTGACTCACTGGAGCCATGTGTTTGTGACGGAGCTTTGGTTCCAGAGGTAACAGTCTTAGGTGGTGTGAGTGTGACTGCCAGAGTGGCTCCTGGATGGTCAGGCAAGGAAGTTTCTTCAACATTAGCATCATCCAGTGTACACAAAGGAGCTATAGAGCTGCTCAGGCTGGATAGAACATGCGGTATTACCACTGCAAACCAGGAAATAAACTCTCTAACTAGTTTATTAGGTCAGAAAGTCAACTTCATTCAGTATTGGGGATCCCTCCACAAATCATGTACTTCAGTTACCAAGACTTTTAACTATTTATAGATTTTAGCAAACAAAGGAATTAATGTTCATTGGCTAACAAGTTACATAGTTGTCTTCATCAACTAGTATTCTATCTTTTATAGGTAATTGATTTCTTGCTTCTCATGCCAATTAGTCCACATTTTCTGTCTTTTTAGTAACTTTTTCCCAGATTGGGAGAATCCCAGTAACTGTCTTAGTTTCTTCTTCATGTCTGATTTCTATAATTTGTGTTTGTGGTTTATAAATTCTTTATCCTTGGTGTCCAGGTCTCAACAATAAATTTCACTTCCAGGATTTGTTAATTTCCTCTCCCAGGTTTGAGTGCACTGAAGCATGACAGGCCCTAAACATTTTTCTAACACATGGACATCACCCAGAGCTTGCTTGTTAACTGCTATCTATTTAATGAAATCACTGCTCTTGTTGATTAATTCCTAACATTTTTCCCCACTGCTGAACAGGGCCCTTTTAAAAGAGATACAACTTGTTTGGTAACAGTATCTATCTGTTCATTTATTCAGTTATTATATTTCAAAGGAGTGGCTATAATGATGACAAGGACTGAAGTTTTGATGTACAGAGTAGCCCAGTATGATTTCCTCTAACTAAGAGCAGAAAAAAGTTTTGGAAACATATAAGTGAAGCCAAACATTCTTATGACTTCATATTGGGGCTTAGCCTCAGCTAATGGGCAAAATCCCAGCCAACTACTCGCTCATCCCCTGTCTTTCCCCCAGGATGGGGCAGAAAATAAAAAGAGCAGGAATAAGAAAGCTTGAGGGTATATATAAAGACAGGGAGATTGCTTACCAGTCAGTATTGTTGGCAAAATAACTTAATCAATTGCCAGTTAAAATAAAAACATAATCATTAGTTGGAATAGTGGGAAGTGAAGACAAACTTTAAAATAACACCTTTCCTTACCCCTTTCCCTACCCCTTTCCCAGACACAGTAACACTCCTCCAGTTTAGTTTCCTGCCAGACCTCTTCCACCCACCTTCAACTGGCGCAGGCAGATGGGAAATGATGTGCTGCATTACTCCCTCCTCCTCACACTTTACCTCTGCAACAGTGAGAGGGTTCTTTTAGGCTGCGGTTCCTGTCAAGAAAATATGCTGTGGTATGAGTTCTTCACTGGCTGCTGTTCCCTCAGTAATGTCCATTTGCTCCAGCAGGCGGTTGTCCATGGATAGCAATGACTCTCTGCAGTGGTGCAGGTCCTCCATGGACTGCAGGGAATATGGGAATATCTTCTCTGGCATCTGGAGCACCTCCTCTTCTCTCTCTCCCCTCTTTCTCTGACCCTGATATTCCGTCTTATTTCTCTTTTTGTCCCCTCTTCCTCTGTCTCTCTGATGTTTTCTGTCTTTTCTTACATACATTTTTACAAATGCATCTCAAACTTTACTGACAGAGTCTTCTCTGCTCTGTGATGGGTCTCACCAGAGCTTGCTGTAACTGGCCCAAGCCAGCACACTACCTATCCACCATTACAGCCCTCCTGCTGCCAACATTTTGCACCTACTCCAAAGACAGTTTTGCCCATTTAAAAGCCTGTAGAGGGACTAACAAGGCAAAATTGATAAATCTTGGCTGATTTGTTTATTCTGACCCACAGAATAGGAGTGTGGTACCTATCAGCCATCAGGAAGGGAGGAAGCAGAATGAGATTATTGTATTGTATTACTGTACACAGGTTTCTTTGAAAACTATAGACAATACACAGAGAATAAAAGAAAAATTATACAGTGGCTTTACTGGCCTCTGTTTCTACTTTTCCTGCCTTTGGACATTTCACTTATTTTAGGGTGAGGAGAGCAGTAAAGTTCTGTTAATGGCACGTGACTATAAAAACCTTAGACAATATGAAATTTCTTAGAAAGTGAGCAGGAATTTTTGACCAGAAAACAAGAATGCTGCTTTAGCCTGAACCAGTATTGGAGTCTAAATCTGAGCTTAAAATCCTGATATATAGGATTAGGATATCCTAATACTAGGATTTGTTGTACAACACAAAATGCATAAAAATGAAATGCACTAAAATGATGCCTTAAGTCATACATGGAAAACCTTGTTCTGTATTGGAATTTCACAGAATGTCTTCACTGCCAAGAGACTTCTCACTCATACTCTGTATATTGTGATTTTTAGGAGGGGAATAATTTACTATGAGACTATCCTGCAGAATAACTAATAGAAGGAGAAGAAAGAGTTTATCCTTATGGTTTTAATTTACAAGTATTCTCTTTGGCAGTTTGTCATTAATGTTTATGTGCTGGTTCCACATGGTCTTCTCTGCTTTGAATAGTTGAGAAGAATAGAAACAAAGAAAGATATCTATTCACAGGTGTATGTTAGTGTGCTTATTTTTAGGGAGATCAGTGACCATGAAAGCTGATTTATAGCCTTAAAAATAAATACCTGTCTCTACTGCAATACAGTAAAAGAAATAGTGTAAATTTTCAACTTTTTTTTCCCAGCATATCTCAGTTGAGCCTGTTTTGACATTATTGATAGCTCATGATTCTCTAGGCCCAGATCTTAACCTTTGGAATGAGGGTTAAGCATGAAAATTAAGCATCAAAATGGGTTAAGCATGTGAGACTGAGCAAATCTACATCTTCATGGTTTTGCTTCTTCTCATTAAGCACATTTACACTTATGCAAGGTAGTGTAGTCCAAGAACACCCAAACTAGAGACACTGTAAATTGTTTCAGGACTGCAACATATATTTATTTAGGAGCACCACATTGCTCGCTCAGCTGTTATGGGTTAACCCTGACAAGGTTGGGCCCCATACAGCCACTCACTCACTCCCCCCACCACTGTGAGAGTACAAAAAGTAGGAAAAATCATGGCTTGAGATTAGATGTCTCAATAGGTAAAGCAAAAGCTGTGTGCTAAAGCAGAACAAAAAAGTTAATTTAGTACTTCCCATCAACAGACAGACATTTAGTTTTTTTTTTTAGAAATTAAGACTTCATCACACATAACAGTTACTTGGGAAGACAGAGTCCATAACTCCCAGTATCTCCCAATTTTTTTTCCCTCCAGCTTTGTATGCAGAGCATGACTGTGTATATCTGGTTACTTTTCCAATCTGTGGTCAATTTGCCTTCTTAGCCCATTGAGGAATGCTTTATTAGTGATTGAAAAGTTCATAGAAGTGATACATAATATAAGGAAATAGAGGATATAAAGAAATGCATGCTAAGTGCTAGCCAACACTATAATCCCCATTGAATGAATGAATTTGAATCTTCTACAGGACACTTTCTATACTTGGAATAGATAATTTCTATTGTTTGTGTAATTTGTTCAAGTTCTTTCTGCAGGATTTTTCAAGGTTCTGTAAATCCACTTCAGATTTAGCTGGGTATTTCAATTTTTTATTTTTAACCCCGTCCACCTCACAGAAATGAAAAGTATTGAAACTAGATACTGTTCAGAAAGTTTGGCTATTGGAACAGCTGGGGAATTCCTTGTGTCAGAGACTGAAATATTATAGTTCATGATTCAAACATTTTCATGAAGGACTTTTAGAACTGTATTACAAAAGCTGCAGAGAAGACCATTACATTCTGAATGGGGCTCTGAGAGGCCCTAAACTCATTGAAGATAAAGTAACAACTCAGGGCTAGGGACATTCACAAAGCACAAGCCTAATACCTTCGGGGAGGAGACCACAGCCCCAGGGCTATCAGCTGCCACAGACCCTCGCAGCAAAGGGTGGGGGGAGAACAACTTACAGTTTGTGTTGGAAAAACCTCTTTTGAGAGGCAGTGATTGCCCATCATCTGCTGTGCAGACCAGCCCAGCTGAGGAGCCCTTCTCCCTGGAAAAGCTGCATCCATGTGAAGGACAGCAGAGGGGATGTCATGGCCCACCAAAGACCCCCAAACGGGTCCTCAGACCCTACACCAGAGATGATGCAACAGACCCTCAGTGCTGCAAGGGACTGTGTCAAACTGGCCCCTGCACAGGTGACATGTGGGCGTTCCCACCTGGCCAAAGCCTTTATTAATCCATGGAATTCTATACTCTTCGGTGTGTGGCAGCAGTGAGGGCCCTCACCACCAAGCAGACCACATGGAGGGGAGAAACAAGGCATCATTGGGACCCTTGGATGGGTGATGTGCTTCCACATAACCCCTGTCACTCTCCTCCTGTCCTGTCAAGATCCAGTTAATAAAGTTCTTAGAGATGTCCCTGCCTGAATAAAGGTGCGAATGAGATCATATGACAGTGACAACTGTATGAGTTTTACTTGATAGTGAATATGAGGGAGAAAGAAAGACAGAAAGACAGAAAGACAGACAGAAAGAAAGAAAGAAAGAAAGAAAGAAAGAAAGAAAGAAAGAAAGAAAGAAAGAAAGAAAGAAAGAAAGAAAGAAAGAGAAAGAAAGAAAGAAAGAAAGAAAGAGAAAGAAAGACATGTCCAACAAGGATGCGAATTGTCTGGAGGTTTGGGATGCCTTTAGAGTTAAGGTTCATTCTACATTATAGCAAACTCAATAGGAGTGGAAATTGGGTAAGAAATTTATCAAGAACAAGGTATGTTATGAGCTTGTCAGTATTCCCTAGATTTGGTTGAGTTGGGAACTTACACAAGGATAGCCTTTTTCATAGTATTAAGGTATTCCTTTCTGGCTGAAATGGAAAATCTAAAATATGCTATTTGAAATCAAAACAAAACAACTCAAATCAAACCAAAAAAACCCCCCATAAAACCCTAAGGAATTCTGAAACCTCTGAACTTAAAAAGTTTGGTGCTACTGTTAAAGGATAAGGAAAAACTTTGAGGTAATTCCAATTTTATTGTCCTCAGGCTCTAGTTGATTTTTTTTCTTAATAGTATGGGAGAAAGTGGACAATTCATGGATTATAAGACCTATTTCAATTGATCTCAAAGGAAAATTCAAGAGACATCATGTGAACTTCCCAATACTTCATAAGAAATCTGTGACAGAAGCCTAGAATTCCTGAGATCTAAGTCAATGCTTTAAGAACATGGCTGTTTTTTACATCTCATGCCCATCTGTTGCCTCCCCAAGTAAAATCTTGTGCTTTTGAGCCAATTTCAATCTAGGGCAATGTCTGCTCTCACTTGGCTGAGTATAGACATAAGCAGTGGTGTAAATTACCAGCTGAATATATCTTGATTAGAAAATTGGCAAAATTCAGAGGTAATTAACTTCTACATTCAACCATAATTATATATTTCTAATGAGAGTAATCAAGTTAACATCATAAAAAAGAAAACATAACATTTGTCACCAATAAGTGAATGGAAAGTTTGAAAACTGGTAGATTTAGTCTGCATTTACATTTGCTGCTGAAAACAGACACACCTTAAAAATCCTTAATTTTTAACTTGCTGAAAGCTTGCATCAAGTGACATGAAAATTATGATAGCAGCTTCTGTAGTTAGTAGACTGTTTCTTGTGGAAGAATTACTAGTACTTATTTTTCTCTTGTGTGTGTGATTAATGTATTTAATGCGATGGAAAATAAAATGTTTAAAAATAATTTTATATACCTATATATAAAAACTCTTTAAAGTGGTGGAATAAAGTAAAAGCTTTGGTACTCATTTGTATTAGAATGCCTGCCACTTACTGCAGTACATTAGATATAAATTCATTTTAGCTTTGATGGAAAAATAATTTTGGCTTTGTTGGCAGTACTAAGGGAAGGAAGGACAGAAGAAACAGGAGTATGGTGACTTGTAGGTATGGATTTCAAAAGCATCTAAGGAATTCAGTAAATAACTTTCAAATGTCAAAATCAATTGAAATTGTGTGTCCTTAAACATTTTTTTTAAATGATGCCTTACTGAAGTCCTGATTTGTCAAAGCAAAGATGGTTTATTAAATTTAAGTATTGACTTTTGGTCTTAATATTACTACTGCTTCTCTATCCTCAAGGAAATTTCAATTACTGAAGACTTGTATTTATTATCTTCATGTTTTTTGACTGGTATTTGTACGTGTGATTTGTTTAGAATTTTGAGAATTTTCCTATCTAGCATTCACTGTAAAATCAGAAATGTATGTGACCTTCCAGTCCTGTTCAATATCTTTCAGTCCTGTTCAGTATTGATGATCTGGATGAGGGGATCAAGTGCACCTGCAGTAAATTTGCAGATGACACCAAACTGGATGACAGTGTTGATCTGCTGTAGGAAGGCTCTGCAGAGGGATCTGGACAGGCTGGATTGAAGGGCTGAGACCAATGATATGAGGTTTATCAAGACAAGTGCTAGGTCCTACACTTTACCCACAGCAACCTCATGCACTGTTACAGACTTGGAGAAGAGTAGCTGGAAAGATGCCTGTTATAAAAGGATGTGGGGGTGCTGGTTGGCAGCCAGCTGAATGTGAGCCAGTGTGTGCCCAGGTGGCCAAGAAGGTTGATGACATCCTGACCTGTATCACCAGGTCCAGGGAAGTGATTCTCCCCCTGTACTCAGACTGGTTAGGCTGCACCTTGACTACCTCTGTCCAGTTTTGAGCCCCTGCTGCAAGAAGGACATTGAGGTGCTGGAATGTTTCCAGAGAAGGGGAAGAGCAGTGGAGCTGATAGCGAGTCTAGAGGGTAAGCCCTATGAAGAAAAGCTAAGGGAGCTAGGGGTTGTTTAGCCTGGAGAAAAGGATGCTCAAGGGTGACCTTATCACTCTCTACAACTGCCTGAAAGGAGGTTGTAGCCATATGGAAATCAGCCTCTTCTCCAGGTAACAAGTGAGAGGACAAGAGAATATAGCCTTGTACTGTGCTGGGGAGATTCAGGCCTGTCATTAGGAAGAATTTCTTCACAGAGGGGGTTATCAAGCATTGCAACAAGCTGCTCAGGGTGGAGTCACTGTCCCTGAAGGTATGTAAGAACACAACAGACATGACACTTAGTGCTCATGGTCTAGTTGATATGGTGCTGTGTGGTCAAAAGTTGGTATCCGTGATCTGAGAAGTCTTTTCCAACGTAATTGATTCTGTGATTCTGTAGCATTTCAGTTTGCAGTCTTATCAGATTGATACAGCTAGTCTCACTGTGAAGATCTTGAGCTACCATAATGTTACGATCCAAATTAATACAGAAGACCAAAGGAAACTAAGCTTCTGTGAATAAAATGGATCAAACCCAGAAAGGTTTGAACTATACTCAAAAAATATGATTAAAGCCAAGCAAGGTTAGATGTTGGTGCCAAAAAACGATATATTTTATTTAATAGTAAAAGAGACAAAGAAAGAGAGAAGAAAGAGAGAGAAAGAGAGAGGGAAAGAGAGAGAAGGAAGGAAGGAAGGACAAGGAGAGAACGACATGGATTAGGTAGAAAGATATCACCCTTCCATGGATCTCAAAGATGTCTCGTTGCTCCCCTCCATCTGGTCTTCTTGGTGGTGAGGGTCCGCCACCTCCTGCTCCTGAAAAGTATAGAATTCAATGGATTGATGTACATTTGGGCCAGGTGGGAACGCCCATGTGCCTCCTGTGCAGGGAGCCAGTTTGACACTGTCCCTTGCAACACCATGGATCTGTTCCATCATGTTGCAGTGCTCTGGTGCAGGGTCTGGGGACTCCTTTGGAGGGGTCCGTTGATGGGTCATGACACCCCCTCTGCTGTGCTTTATGTGGATGTGGCTTTTCCTGGGGTGAAGGGGCCCCAGAGCTGCGCTCCTCGGCACAGCAGAGGATGGGTGTTCACTGCCTCTGGCTGGAGGCTTTTTTACCACCCAAAACCTCTCCTCCCCCCCTGCTTTGGTGTTGGGGTCTGTTGGAGCCTGGCAGCTGAAAGCCCTGGGACTGAGGTCTCCACCTCAAGGGTGCAAAGCCTAGTCCCTCTGTGAATGTATTCTTCTTCCCCCAGCCCAGACCTGAGTCGCTTTATCTTATCTCCATCAATGAGCAGTGTAAGGCCTTAGTCAGGGCTTGGTGGTCTTCAGCTTCTGTTATCCAGTTTTGCTGTAGTAGGCAATAGTCCTTCATGAAGATATTTAAGCCATAAATTATAACATTTCAGTCTCCAATCCATCGTTGCATGCCAATTGGGCTAGACCAAGAAAAGTCCAAGTGGAAAAAGCATAGCTCTTATTTGCTAGTATTTTTCTGATTCGTTAGGCCACAATTACCTGTTTTGATTGAAAATATTGCTTTATATTTTTGAATGTGTTTGGACTATGAACCAACCAGAAATTGAATCTATACAAGATTTTATAGAAAATTCTCACAAAAATATTTTAAAAATTTTATGGGATGCTTAGATTCATGTTGCAAGTTGGTTTTGTTTTTGTTTGCTTCCCAGCATCTGAAGTCAATGAGAAGGCAGATGTAGTGTTGCTTTTTGAAGTTTATTTAATATCCCTTAACAAACTTCAGCAAGAAGAAAAACTGACTAATCAGCAAGAAAAAAAACCTATTAGATTATTATACAATGCATATAGATAGTAACGACACTTAATTTTATAATCCAGAGTACCTCTGACTGATTTAGAGTACTACTTTCTGTAGCAGAGGGTCTTCATGTTTGCCTGTGGGTGGTGCTGACCCTCTATAATACAGTAGGAAAGGCAGGGGCTGCAGCCATTTTCTTATTGTATTGGAGACAATATGATGCTAGACCATCCTGAGATCTGTGATATATTTTATTTGCTGAACAGCATTAAACATAGTAAATATTCTAACTGATACTGCAAAAAATATTAAAAAACACTTATCAAAACCCCCTTTACTGGGAAAGTTTGGTCCTTTTAGTACACCTCTCTTCATGTTCATCCATGCAGGACTAACCCCACAGTACAGCCCCTATTTTGGACAAATCCTTCTGCTTCGGAGTATTTTCTTTATTGTTTTCACTCCAGTCAGGCATTTTCTCATTTAAAATTCTGCCTCATGTATCTCATGCCAATATCTGCATAATGTTTCAGGGACTCTCCCACAGCAGATGAATTCTGAAAGGTGACTTCCTAAAGAATTCTACCTACAGTGGAATTTTGTGATTTTTCTGTAAAAAGAAAATTTTGTTGTTGTGGGATTTTTTTTTTTTTTTTTTTTTTTTTTTACTTAATTACCTCTCCTACACACCAAGCCTTGGGATCTAAGCAGGAACCTTTCTGGATTGTGCTTCTTTAGTATAGATTCCACAACAGAAGCTTAGTACAGAATTCTATGAGTAGTTGGTGAGACAGAATAACAACCTATGTACATTCTGAGGAGGAAAACAAATATTTGTCATGCTTGTATGGGAACATTTCATTTAGACTAGCTTGAACTGCTAAGAGCTAAAAGGTATTTGTACACATTGATTTAGGCTAATGGGTCTGTTTAAATTTTGACAGACTATCCAATCCCCTGGATTATTTCCACACCAGCATGCAGTACATTCAGGAGTACTTTTGCAAGTTTAGGGACCATATTTGCAAGTTTGCACCCCCTATAAAGGGTGTGCTGTGTGGAAGCAATAGTGCTATATGCACACAATATGCTCAATTCTGCTTTTACAAAGTACAATAAGCAGAATTGGCAGATGAACTCTTCATGCAATGTATAGTGGCATACTTCGTTCTGCTATTAATCTCACAAGTAGAAATAATCTAGGTAACTCATTTGGATGTCACAGTGAACGCCTGAGGCAGAACAGGGAATTTGCCATGGTTTTTATGTTATCCTAAATACTTATTATTCCAAGCACATTACCTTATCAACCTTTTTTTTCCCTTCTATCTTCAAAGGGGTCAAAGACATATACTTTCTATATCAGCAGAATTGACAAGAGTTCACCTTCTTTGGTTTTTTTTTGCTACAAAGATTACCAAATATGCTTTCTCATATACAGTGATCAGCTCCACTTACTTGCCAAGAAAGTGCTGTTGTTGGTAACCACTTTTCAGTGCAGGACTTCTCTGGTAGTTGTTAGTTTCCTGTGTCTCCAGTTAGCTTTGACTTTTAGTCAAAGCTTTACTGTGCTGTTTCTCTCATAGTGTGAGGGAAAACACCATGCATACAATATCCAAAGATTTAATTGAGCATATTTCCAGCTTAATTGCTGTATTGAACCTTTCCATTAAGAGTGTTATGTCATGCCACTGCATGTATTGCTATATGAAGTGTGGGTAGTTAAGGCAAATGCCACAACAGCATGGAGCTATTTGTATGCTGGGTGTGTGGGACAGTGGTCAGGGAATGGAGGTCATAGTGTATATATTTTCCAGGTATTTGGTTTTTATGGCTAATTAATTTAATAACTGAAAGACAGTCTGTCTTTAGAGCAAGTTGCAATTCATGAAAAAGTAGTTTAAGTAAAATACATTATTCCAAGTGGACAAAATTAACCTTTTTGGACAGCGTATTTAAACAAGCAAAAAAAGCCAGTTGAAAAGATTTTCTTGATTACTTTGCCATACATGAATAAGATGTTGATTCTAACTTAGACATTAATGAAGAAATAATTAAAACCATATTTGTTGTTATTAATTAAAAAAAATTAAAATATGTTTGAGGGCATGGCTTCCACAGAAACCTACGAGAATTGCATTCTCATTACATTATTTCTCATTAGTATTTCTGCAGAATGGGCAATTCTTGGCCATAGCTGAACCAGAATGCCCTAAATTTAAATGTGCTTCTTTGCAATATTTGACAAGAATATTAGGATTTAACTGGTTACAGTACATGCAACTTGCACAATTACTACATACTGTGTCTGCTAGTGGACTTAATAGTGTAAACTTTTGGAAATTTGGATAGAGCAAAAAATGAATTTTACTCTCTGTCTTGTGCTGTAATGAATCACATTCCATCATATTACTAACCACAGACATCATAGAAGTAATTAATTTTAGTTCCTGTTTAAGAGTATATATACACTGC
Organism: Toxostoma redivivum; assembly: GCA_013397375.1. Classification (NCBI taxonomy): domain Eukaryota; kingdom Metazoa; phylum Chordata; class Aves; order Passeriformes; family Mimidae; genus Toxostoma; species Toxostoma redivivum. Next base: position 53,900 of record VXBI01002657.1, read on the forward strand.
ATATGTAGATAATGCTTCATTTATTTCCTGTTACAGCACTAATTTTAACATCCTGACTCTCAAGGTCTGATAGAAATATTCTTACTGTTTTACAGAAAGTCAAAGACAAGGAGACTAACTTTTTAGACATGTTAAAACTTTGTTTCATAAAACCACTACAACTTTCAATTTCAAGAAAAACTGATATAACTATATACTCTACTTCAAAACTGCTAAATTAAAACTGGAAACCTGAGAGTACATCCATTTCAGGTTCTTCTCTGGAATATATAAGAATTATAGCTTCTAAGGCAATGACTAAAAATATGTATTAAATACCATTCCAACCCATTCCTCACCCCTAATAAAGGATTAGGTTCCTTTTAGCCTTTAACCTCAATAAGAAGGCAAAGTAGGATACAGAACTTTTAAGTTCTACTCTACCATCTTCTTGACACATTTCCTATTTATGAGAAATTCACTGCCTGACTATGAGCTATTTTTAGGTGATTTATTCTCCCCCCTCCAATGACTGAATGGCCTAAACACCAAAATGGGCTAATGAGCATTTGTGAATTTTTGCTCAACTGTTGCTTAGATTTTGGCTAAGCTCCCTCATGCCATGACTTGATGGATACCAGGAACAGTGCCACTAGGCCAAAGCAGGAGCATCATGTTGGCAGGACAGGTGGCCAGAAAGAGTTACAGGGCCATTATGCAGCAAGACTATTATCTCCTCTGGAAATTATGGTTTCCCTGACAGTGTCATCAGAATCCTCTAACTTATGGAAATGTTAGATATCAGTCCTCTAAAATGGAAGGTATAAAATGTCAGATAGCCCAGAAAGCTTCTGAAGTGGATCTAATAGCAGACTACTGAGGCTTTTGTGCTCCCTGGTGTAACCCAGAGGACATCTGCATTGTGACGAAGATGGAAGGATGAACATTCTCAGCCTTAGCTAGGTAAATAATTACTTTTTTTTCCATGTAAGTGCATGATCTTAAGGGTTATGGGTTATAAATTATCAAACCCTATGACTTGAAATGGTGAATAAGTGAATTCATGTGATATATTGCTCTGAAAAAAAGGAAATGGAGCCACTGTTTATCATGTTTAGTTGCTGTCTTTCTTACTGAGTCCATGAAATAAAGTTTAAATCACAGAGTAGACTGTGCTATAAATTGGAGAGATCCAAATGGAGTGTGACTGCACTTTCAGACAAAACATTAAGATCATAACCTGAAAGGAAGCCACTTCTCATAAGATATTTTCCTATCTACTCACTGTTCAATGAAGAGTTCATGAATAAGAATACTTACTCTAGTTTCAATTGAAATTGAATTCTGAATAAATTTAATATGATTTGAGATTTAAGTAATAATTAGCTTAATGGCACTGAAAAAATAGTAAAGAAATGCTTAGTCTTAATTGCATGTCTTTCCAAACCATATATTGATTAACAGAATTTAAAAATAGAAGTTCAGAGTGTTGCTTTTGCATAACAAGAAAATTAAAGCTAATGTGAAAGCCAATATAAAACATTTTTCCTATCATTCAAGAAAAAAATTTGACTGAACAGTTTTCTCCTGGAAAAAAATTGCATGTACCTTAAACAGAGACATGTGAAACATAATCATTAAAAAGGTGTCAGAAATTTGTAAGTACACTTTTCTTCTTGTGCATTCTTCCAATTTGAAGCTGGAAATGTAGAATACTGAAGATACTTGTATTTGTTGTACTTTTTTGAAGCAAAGGCTAAATAGAGGATTAAGTAGGTGTTGATTTAAGGAGCCAAATGAGTATTCAAAATGTTCTCCATGCTCATATTTTCAAAACTGGTATGCACTAATAGATAGTCATGTATGGGATTCAGAAATACCAAACAAGGTTAGGAACTCAATTAACTTAATTTCAGTGGAAATCATATACATAATCTGTTGAAAGACCTTTGAAAATACCATTATAGAAGCACATGTATTTTTATATTATTAACTCACTTTAGATATCTTGCCCAAGGTAATTTGCAAGCACAAGTCCTTTAAGTAATAGCAGATTAGTTTCCATGTTGTTTTAGTTTCCACTCTGTGCCTTCAGTTATAATCACTGCATTCTTGTGTTTACTCTTGGAAATAACTGCAACTTGTAATTTCAACAGTGTGTTTGCTAGAGGGAGAGATTTAGCAAGGTTCTCTCTGTCACGAAGACTAAAACTTCAAATTGCATATGCCAGAAAGAGAAGAATTTAAGGGCAACAGAAAAACAGTTGTAATTTTTCCTGCTCCTGAGGCTGTGTATACAAGGTGTAGTTGGTCAAGGCTTCTCAACTAGGCAACAAACTACAGCCAGGATAGTGCATGGAGAGACTCAAGGTATCACAACTGAGATGCAGCAGTAGCTGCTGAAGAAACTGAGAGGCAGAACTCACATACACGAATTGATCTTTGGGAATACTTAACAAAGTCCCGTTACAATTGAATTTAGGACTCTCCCGTGCTTAGTTTGTTGTAAAGTATCAGCAGATATTCTGATTGCTAATTCTTGTATAATGCTTGCATATTCTCCTAGGTAAATAGTGCATGTCCTACTGCAAAAGTAGTCACATACAAGGCCTCATGTTATCTGACTATGAATGATAGATTTAAGTCTTGACATTTCTTCCACATACAAATCTAGGAACTTCATGAGGTCATGTTACTATTTGAGCTCGTCGATATCTTTAGGAGTTAAAACTTGCATTTTATTCAGGAAACTGTTGTGAGTAAATTGTGTAGCATTTCTACTTTTCAGCAGGAAGACTTTATTTCTCAGTTGCAATTAAGTTAATACAAAATAGCTCTTTCAAATTGCAAGAATGTTATATTTGAGTTAATTTTTCCTTATTCTAATGTAAATTTTATTAAATTCTGAAATAATATATTTTCCTAAATTATTTGGTAGCCCTTATACATCTTTGCCTTATGTGGGGTGATCCCTCTGTCTTTCCTTAGATGTACACAGAAAAAAATAGAAAAGTATTAGCCTCCCAGAGTATCTCTAATTTTTCACTGGAACCCGAGTAAACTTAGTTATGCAATAAAGTACCAGGTGTGACTCTATTTATTTCAAGTTGAAATGACACATAATTTTTTGTGAAATACTATTCTATTGCTTTATGTATTTGTCTTTTAAAATTATGTGCACACATGCAATCTGATCTTATTCTTTGTTTTAAGGGAAGACATGTTTTGCAAACAGGGTATTTTTACATATTGAAATTAAATCATAATATATTCCAACACTGGAAGAAAAGAAGATTTTTTGAGACTTAAGGAGGTAACTGCAAATTTCACTGTCATTTTTGACCTATTTAATAAGCCAGATTTACTCATTGATTCACTTTTGTGAGAATCATAGGTACCTATGAGACCAAAGTGTTACAAATGTAAATATTTGGGACATAAATGATAATGATAATGTCTTCATTTGGATAATGTATAAATTGTGCATATGTGGAATTAAATGGATTATTTACTTCCTCTATTAGTTACAGTTCCCTGAAGAAACACTGAGGGCTGAATTTTATTATTGAGATAGTAAAGTTCTGCCCTGCTCCTTGCTTGTTCCTGAAGAAAAATAATTTATTGTTTTTTTTTTTATCTTTCTGCCAATACCAATTCATATTCAGCCAAGAGAAACATTTCTGGCAAAATGAACAAAAAAGAATGCTATTTTGTAATAATGTAAACATTTGATACAATTATTTTTCGTGAAAACACTCTAAAGTTTCTTTTGTTTTTTCTGCTTAAGTAGAGAACACAATTCAAAGCTCAAAGTTTGTTGCAAAAAAAGAATCAACCCTGCTCAGCAGCCTCTGCTGTTGTGCTTTTCTGTTTGTCATTTCTCTTAGACCATTCACTGCCCATTTTGGGTTGAGGAGGGATGAAGAGAAAATGCGGATTTTTCTACCAACATATAAAAATTGTCTCCTAGCATTTAATCTTCAGGCATTGACATTTCATTTCAGAATTACTGCTTCCAGAAGAAGAATAATAAAGATTTTTTTTTTCCTTTTAATATTGTTTTAGTAAAATCAGAAGGAGAAATCAGCTGTCTTGAGTTCAGGAGGCTAGAAGAACTAGTCTTAAAATTTTTATATTCTTCCAGGATTTAAAAAAGCTGTTTAATGGAAACTATGTGTAGGGCAGAGTGGGGTTTGTTTCTGTTTCTGGAAGAAAAGTTTGAGAGAAGTCATATGGAGAATTTGCTAGTTAGGCTGTTAAAAATCATGATATAGTCTATATTATGAATACTGCCTGTAGTGGAATCTCAGAATGACATACTGAATCATAAAAAATACAGTAGAGGCCACGTCTGTCTGTATAGTTTTCTTCCAAGCTTTGTCTTTTCAGTAGAAAATAATTTCTTTGCATTTTGAGCCTTAAGTCCAACCATTTCATTTTGCTGAATGTCTTAAAAACTCTATCAGCTAATCTTCCCATTTCTTCCAGCTGTTTTGAACTTTTCTCTGGTCCTTGGGGCTGCTTACAAGAACTTTCTGACACAAACCTTTTTCTGGATTTTAGTGTTTAAAAATCAACTGGAGTTGCTGTTACAGTGGTTTGGGGTTTTATTAGTTAATCTGAAAAGCAGCTTCATATTAAGTCACATTTTTTTGGATAAAAGTAGTCTCAAATCCCTGGATTGAAATTAGAAAATGTGAAATTAGGGTGTAAATTTGTTTGGTTTCTAGTTAAGTTTTGAAAAAGAAAAATCCACCAGCTACGGAAGTGATTCCCCGTGATTCCCTCTGGACCCAACAGAACCAACCAACTGGCTGGTTTTGAATATTGACACCCTGTTAAACCACGTAGGAGAGCTGAAAATCTGTGAAATCACGTTTTAAAATTAACAAATTCCAGGAAAAACTGTCTTGCTTCCGGGTTTTGGACAGGTAAGTGGGAGCGCAGCTGTCCCTCCGCAGCACCGGCCGGGCCCCGCTCGGCCACACGGCCCGGTCAGCCCGCGGCGCAGCTCGGCGGAGGTTCTGCCCCTGCCGGGCTCCAGCCACGGGCAGCGGGCTGGGCTGGCTCTGCTCGGCTTTGGGTGCAGCCGAGCTGGGCCCCGCTCCAGCCGCGAGCTGCCGAGCATCCTGCAGGCACCGAGGGAGATCAAGCAGCTAAAACCAGAAGCAGCCCTGCAGCCTCATGCAGAAGGCAGCCCCACGGCTGGAATTGAGCACGGCAGGGGCCAGAAAACAGCCATGCAGCCACAGCAGCCAGTGCCTGGCAGAGATCATGGGCCATCCGCAGGCCCAGGTGAGATATTAACGCTGTCAGTGCACAGATGAAACTTGCAGACATCAATCCTCTCTTGAGTGAAAGAAAAACGAAAGGGTGAGGACAGGTAAAGAAAACAACATGGAGACACCAAGTTCAATGAAGGAGTCAAATCCCAGATGGGAAGAGAATGAGGTGATGCCTTAGTCTTGGGCTGAAATTCTCTTGTAAGGCTATGGTGAAGATGTAATTGATACATCAGACTCTTTGTCCCTGTAACTCATGGAATGCGCTGAGGAGATGTAGTGCTCTAACCGCAGCCATGAACAGAGGCACCCGTGCTGAAGCAAGCAAATGTTGAAGTAGCTGTGATCCAATGAGAAGCTTGAACAGAGAGAGGTGAGAGACATGAGAAAAATGAGAAACCTCGCCCCAGGATGGAAGAAGAAAACCTCTGTTCCCAGAAATAAAAGAAGAGAACTTTTGTTTCTATTCTAGAACAGCTCATCCTTAAAATTTCACCCAATAAACTGAAATGACCCATGGTTGCAGTTGTGGGAAGACTACCAAACTGTGGGAGGAACTTGACGATTGCAGATTTCTGGGCAACTGCTATTCATGAAAATTAAAACCACGAGAGAACTGTTTCTTGTGGAAAAGTCTCTATGGCATGGCCGGAGAGACTCCTCTCCCTAAGTAACTGAGGAAAAATTATTTTAGAAGTGGTAAACCGACTGAAAATACCAATTTTTTTTTCTCTTTACATTGTCAGTGGGAAAAGAAGGAGGAGTTGGGGGAGGAGAAGTGTTCTGAAGGTTTATTCTGATTTCTTACTATTTTTCTTTTAGTTCTATAAATAGTTTTCTTTATACCTTTTAAAATTTAAGCCAGCTTTGCTCTCCTCCTAATCCTTATCTCCCAGCAGGAAATGAGTAAATAATTCCAGTAGGTGCACTGGCATTTGGCAAGCACTAGACCCACTACAAAACTATGATTTGGACCTGTATTTTTACAATATACCTGACCGAGCTGAAAGCTAAGTTATATATAGTGTATGTAGTGTATAGTATATGAAGAAAGATGTGAACAAAGTATAGAAAAATATCCAGGTCCTGCGCGTGGGTCACAACAAACCCATGCAGCACTACAGACTTAGGACAGGGTAGTTGGAAAACTGCCTGTCAGGGAATGACTTGGAGGTGCTGGTTGACAGCAGCTGGATATGGAGCAGCATATGCCCAGGTATCCAAGAAGGCCAGTAGCATTCTGGCCTATGTCAGCAGTAGTGTGGCCAAAGCAGGACCAAAGCAGTGATTGTACCCCTGTACTTGGCACTATTGAGGATGCACCTTGAATCTGGTATTCAGTTCTGGGTCCATCACTACAAGAAAGACATTGAAGTGGTGTAGGGTCTCCAGGGAAGGGTAATGGAGCTGGAGAAGTGTTTGGATCACAAGTGTTACGAGGAGTGCCTGAAGGAGCTTGAGGTTGTTTAGCCTGGAGAAAGGAGCTTCAGGGAAGACCTTATTGCTCTCTACAACTGAGTGAAAGGAGACTGTAGACAGTGGGAGTCTGTGTCTTCTCCCAGATATCAAGTGACAGAACAAGAGGAAATTGCTTCAAGTTGCTCCAGGGGAATGTTAAAATGGATATTAGGAAAAATTTCTTCATATAACAGGTTATCAATCATTGGAACAAGTTGCTCAGGGAAGTGGTTGAGTCACCGTTCCTAGAGGTAATTTTAAAAATTGTAGATATGGTACTTAGGGATATGGTTTAGTGTTGGACTTGGCAGTATTAGGTTAATGGTTGGTCTTGAGGATCTTACAGGTCTTCAATGATTCAATATATTCTATGATTCTGTAAAGACTAAAAGAAATTTCTTGGGTAAAGAAATTCCTTCTTTCAATGTATGCTCCCCGTTCCTCTTCTAAAAGGCCTTTTAAAGGAAAAGAAGTAAGTTGTGTTATATTAAGTGGACAACACTGCAGGGCTGCTCACAAAGTTCTTTTTTTCTGTATTAGCATGACCATGGAGATGGGCATTTCCTACAGAGAAGACTAACCTGGATACTAATTGTGTACAAGACAAAAATAAAATGGCCCTTGATTCAAGATTAGGTTTCTCAGCCAACAACATTTCAGAAACATTGGCTGGCTTCATAGTTAGCTGCAGAAACTGGTTATGGGCTATAAGGCCCAAAAAAACTCACTTGATGAGACTTCTAAAAAGCTTACAGTTGTTTATGTACTCTGTGTTAGACCCCAAAAGAAATACTTACAAGATATTCTCAAGAAGTCAAAAGAACAAGAAAAGCTTTACCAGTAACTATAGAAAATCAAGGAAACTTTGAGAAAGGTTTAGTGCAGCATTCAATCAACATAAAACCCTTCTCAAAGTATTAACTTTGCCCATTCAGCTTAGCAAATGCAAAGCCTGTTTGATTTTAATTTACTCAAAAATTCCAGGAGGAGGGAATTAAAAGAAGAAGACAGGCAGAAAAAATATAACCTGCCCGTCCCCTCCCCTACCCCCCGCCAAATACAGCTACTCATGATTCCACTGGTGTTCAGCTAATAGAAATTCTGAGAGGAGATAGGGTCAAGACGTGCTAACCACCTGTTCAGCCTTAAATATCCCTTCGCCTTCTTGGACGCCCTTCCTCCAGGTGGGGAAGGTCATTTGGCCGCTTAGAAGCTGGGTTAGGGGCACCAGAGTTGGGTGTGGAGCATTGCCCCAGTGTGCCAGGGACTGGCAGCCACTGCCAGCTGGGATACAGGCTCTAGGGGTGGGTGTGTAGAGGGCAGATAGCTGTCTCACCAGGGCAAGGCCCAACCTGCCCCTTCCCCCACACACGCATCCCAAAATATCTTAAGACATCAGTCTTTCCAGTTTCTCATATGGGCTCAGTACACTTATGGGACATATATATTTTCTAGTCCATATTTGATCAGATTCTTTTTTGGGGAGTGGAATGAGGACAGAAGAAAGGGAAGCTGGCATTTATATTGATACTTGGATTGGAAAAGACTCCTATGAGTGGAGTGTGTTCAGCCTTTTACTTTAATTGCCAGTCAGTTATGCTATGCTTGTTTGTCAGACAATTGTTTTTGCAATACTTATAAAGTACTATTTTATCCTGTTGTAAAATATGTTTTGCATCAGTGAAGCAAAGAACTCAATAGATGAAGTATATATGAAAGCCATGTCAAGAAGCAGCACTCCACAGTAACAGGCTGGAGGTGTACTGTCACTAATTTGAAAAAAAAGAATGAAACATGCAGATTTTGAAAGGTTTTAGCAAATATCACTACTCTGGTGGGATGAAAGATGACAGAGGAACTTTTAGGTCACTACTGTAATTTACTGTAAATTAAAATCAGTATTGCTTGCCCAGTGAGAGGCAGCATTGTATTTTTTGTTCCTTTTTGATGTAAGTCTAAGAGACAGAATAGTTACCAGTTCACCCTCTTCAGTTTTATAGATTTTCAAGTCTTAATTCAAGTCTTAATTTCATTCCTCAGGGCCTCTCTCATCATGCTAAACACAAAATACTTTTTGCATTTCCTCTCCACACTTTTACTCTGTTTTCTTCCTGTAGATTACAAGCTGGCAAGGATGTCACTGTTGTGAGGCTGTGCTACTGAACACTTTTTTTGCTTCAGTCTTCCCTGCCGGGGCCAGCCCTCAGGAAACCCTGACCCAAAAGACCAGGGAGATGGTCTAGAAGAAGGCAGACTTTCCCTTGGTTGAGGACAATTGGGTTAGAAACCATTTACTCAAACTTGACATCCATAAGTCCAAGGGCACTGATGGGATATACCCACCAGTGTTGAGTGAACTTGTGGACATCATTGCTAGGCCACTCTCAATCATCTTTGAAATATTGTGGCAGTCTGGAGAGGTACCTGAGGACTTGAGTACGGCAAGTGTCACTCCAATCTTCAAAAATGGCAGGAAGGAGGACCCAGGGAGCTACAGTCCAGTCAGCCTCACCTCAATCCCTGCATGTGGAAGACAAGAAGCTAATTAGTCAGGATGGATTCACCAAAGGGAAATAATGCCTAATCAACGTGATTGCTTACTACAATGGGACAAGTGGCTGGATAGATGAGGGAGAGCAGTGGTTGTTGCCTACCCGGATTTTGGCATGGCTATTGACACTGTCTCTCAGGATATCCTCAAGGGGAGCGGGTGTTAGATGAACATACAGTGTGCAATATTGACAACTGACTGAACTGAAGATCTCAGAGGGTTATAATCAGTGGCACAGGGTCTAGTTCAAAGCCTGTAGCTAGTAGCACTCCTCAGCTGACTCCAGTATCTAACTTATTCATCAAAGGCTTGGTTAAAGACGTAGAGTCTCTTCACTAAGTGCATTGACAACAAAACTTGGAGGACTGGCCAATACCCAGAGTGCTGGGCAGCCATTAAAAAGAACCTCAACAGCATAGAGAGATGAGCGGAATGGAATTCTGAAATGCAGCAAAAGCCAGTGTGGTATCCTGATTCTGAGAAAGAATAACCCCATGCACCAATACAGATTGCGGGCTGACCATCTGGAAGGCAGCTCTGTAAAGGACCTGTGGGTTCTGTTTGATAAGAGCCAGCACTGTAGCCTTGTGGCCAAGAAGGCCAATGGTATCCTGGGGTGCAGCAGGTTGAAGAAGGTGATCCTACCCCTCTACTCAGCCCTCGTGAGGCCACATATGGAGTGCTGTGTCCAGTTCTGGGCTTTTCAGTACAAGACAGACAATGAGATCCTGGAGCAAGCCCAGAGGAAGTCAGTGAAGAATATGAGGCCACTGGAACATCTCATTTATGAGGAAAGGCTGAAGGAGCTGGGCCTGTTTAGCTTGGAGGATAGATGACTAAGAGGGAACCTTATCAATATCTGTAAGTATCTGAAATATTTGAAGGGAGTGTGTCAAGAGGATGGAGCCAGACAGTTCTCAGTGGTGCTGAGAAGGGTGAGAGACAATGGGCAGAAACTGATGCACAGGAAGTTTTATCTGAACATGCGGAAGAACTTCTTTACTGTGAGAGTGGCTGTGCACTGGAACAGGTTGCCCAGAGAGGTTGTAGAGTCTACTTCTCTGAGAGTATTCAAAAACCATCTGGACACAATCCTGAGTATCATGCTTTAGGTGACCCTACCTGAGCAGGGAAGTTGGACTAGATGACTTACTGTGATTTCTTCCTACCTTACCCATTCTGTGATTCTTTAATCATGACTTTGATAGTGATTAAACAGACTGTTTCAGCTGTGGACTATAGGATATATATTTTTAAAGCACAAATCTAAGCACATATAAGATGCATGTACGTGGACTTAGCCAAAGGACAACTTTCATTTTGGGGAAACCAATAATTGGATAATTGTTAATAATGTATTTTCAGTGTGCACATTGTCTTCACAACAGAAAGTGGGAAACCATACTAGTTAGGCCCTTTCTAGCATCTGGCTAGTATTTGGCAGGCTCACTACAGTGAATGTTGCTTTGACAGACTTGATGTTTCAGAGTTCATGTGCTGATGGAAGGAAATAGCACCGATTACCCTCTACCAGATACCTGTTGCAAATGAGCCAAATGATGCAGCTCTCTAGTCAGAAAAATCTAGACAACAAAATGCAGCTAGAAGACTTCCAACCCCTTCCCCCCTGTTCTGGATCTAGGAGTAGGATTATGTGATGAAGCCATTTTGTTTTCCTAGTAAATGCCAGCCTTTCATGGCTAACTGGCTGGCCTCTTGGTGCAATGTGTTATTGTTCTGTCTCAAATGAAAACATGCTGGGTGGAATTAGGAATATGGGGCTAACTGCCAAGGAAAACATTTCTGTGGCCTAAAAACCTGCCACCACTCAGCACCTGTCTGGGCATGAATTGAACATTGTAGCACTTGATCCACAGCAGTCAGACTGAGAGATGTGTGAACATTTTAGCTGTGTTATTCTCAGTACTTAAACACCCTCCAGGGAAAAAAACATACAAAGCACATTAGCTTAACCCCTTTTGTGGAAAGCAGGCAGCCAAAAGTGAGGCTTGCTCACTTACTTTTCTACCTCTTATTTGTGGAAAATGTGTAGAAATAAAACACTTGCAAATCAATGCAAATTCTTGTCAGGTTAGAGGCACTAGAAGATGATGGAAACTAGGGAAATAGGGAAAAAATGGTGGGGGAGGGCCTAGAAGTGCACATTATATTCAGTTCAGGATAATACTTCAGTCAGTATTTACTTCTTACAAAAAAAATCTGTTTATAACTGCTCAGCTGTGGTAATTTGTGACAGAAGAATGACTTTGCATAAAGGGAGGGCAAGGAGGCCCGGTTGCAAGGAGTTAAAGTGGCTGAAAGTAGGAATGCCAGAGACATAGCAGACTCCTTGCAAGAGTGAAGTTGTCCTCCATGAATAGTCTTGTAGATCATCCTGGAATCTGAGCATTCAGGATCCAAGCCAACATTCACCTTTAGGTGACAGAATTTAGGTGGGGGATGAACACAGGGCTGGGCTGACTTGTCCCATGCAACTGCACTCTGCATTGGTGCTGATGCAAATGTGTATAGGAAATATACTTGTGACACATCTTTGCAGACTCTGTGTAGAACTGTGTATTGCAGTAGGACTCTGCTCAATGCAATGTTCATTAACATTTCATATTTCAGCACAAATGTGTAATTTTCTTCAAGGGGTACCATTAAATTTCCCCAACAGTTCCCTTCCCTATTTTGATTCTTTCTGGTACAGTTACTCAGCATTAAACATGAAACAAATAGTAAATAATATACAGGAAAATTCTGGAGGTGCAGACAGTGTAGTTTCACTTGTCTGATCATAGTTTAAGATTCCTAATGGACCTGAAACTATCTACAGGTGTCAGCCATTCCCCATTAAAGTCTGTGTGAGAATTGCTTTAAAGAAAACAGTTAAGTAAAATAGAAAACAGATTCTGTAAGTGCTAAAATAGTTATGGGTAGATTGCTTGCATTGCACATGAACTCTTATCCTTGCTCTTACCTCAAACATGATCTAAACTCTGAAACTCTAAAACTCAGTTTAACTGACTGATATGTATACACATTCCTTCATAATTTTTATTTTCACTTCTTAAATTACTCTAAAAGCCCAACACAAGAAATAGAGAACAAGATATTTTTCTATATCTATAGGATCCCAGGGCAGGATAGAAAAGAAATATGCAAAAGCCTCATAAATTTTGAGATGAAATTGTACATTCATGAAAGATCTCTGGTCAGTTGTGCAACTTCAGAACTCAGTCTTCATATGTTTGGGTCATATATGAGTCAATTTTAAAAACTAAACATTTATGAGTTTTCAGTGAACTTGTGAGCATCACTGTGGTTTAAGCTTGGCAACCCAACAGAACCTTCCATCTGTCTCAAGTTAGACATGAACTTTCACTTTGCTTTGGAGAAGCATTGACTGTTATTTAGCTGTTCATAGATTTAACATAATTAGCCTCTACAGGAAAATGTAGACTCTATGAAACCATTTCCCCTTGCCTTATTTTTGTGTGGTTGCATCATTCGGAAGAGACTTTCTTGTTATCTACCTACATGGTTTTCTGGTAAGTGAAATGAAGAAAAATTAACAGATATCAGATGAGTTAAAAACCGTAAGTATCTATTCTGTTTTTCTGCACATTATCATCATCCAAGATCAGGTCCATATTTACATGTATTTTCTTTCTCATGTAAGAGATTAATATATCTAAAAATTATATTTTTTTGCCATTCATCTCAGCTACAGAAATACCAAAACTCAAGGGAATAATTTCAATACAGTCAAGAAATTTGCCTTGTGATATTGTCTTGGTTTGAGACAATTAAAGGAGAATACTCTGGAATGAGGTTGTTTTCCTTTAAGGGTTCCACCAATCCCTGTCCACCAAAAAGGAGCAAATACTAATAAATGAAAGTGGAAAAAATAGAACACCAACAGGCAGGGTGGAAAAGTAAATAACTGCTAGATATCAAACTGCTAAGTCCCACAACCACACTGGAAGAAGAGACCTGAAATGACGGAATTACCTGTTTCAAATAGGAGGCCTGGCAGGATGCCTTGGGTTGGTAGGACAAAGGGACAAGATGGTGTCAGATCCCTCGTGGGAAGGAAGAAGCCTCATAGAGCAGTTCCAGCAGCAGAAGAATGCCTGACGGCTCATCCAGAGACAGCCTTCTCCCTACAGCAAGGCACAGCAGGGTAGGCAGGGTCAGGTGGAGCAAAGGGTCAGGTGAGCTGGGGACATTCCTGCCTTGTCTCAGCTGGCACTGCTGGCAGTGACTGACAGGCCAGAGTGGGACTGCTCCACTTCACTACTGCCAGTACAATGCCCATGGTTTTGGACAGGCAGCTGTGGAATTTGCCCTTAAGGCAGCTCAAACACTGTTAAGGCTGTCAGAGCCAAGGGAAAAGGGAAAAAGACCCCTTAAAAAACCTGAAAAGAGAACCTAAAAACAAAAGAAAAGACTTTACCTGAACAAAGACTAAGCAGCCAGCAAAGCAAATACTATGCCAGGAAGAAGAACTGCAGAAGTCCTGGGCAGAGAGATTTTTAAAATGCCCAGGGATAGTAAGCCTCCACTGCTGCAGGGTCTTAAAGATACAGCAACAATTTCTGGATGCAGACAAATATGGAATACATTATGAATCACCCCAGGACAGATATCCAGAACCTGTGTATCAAAACTGCATAATGGTAGGAACAAACTGCTGACACAGCTGGTACTTAAGATGCAGTTGTTTCTGTGTCCTGTGCTCTTATTGAACCTTTAAGTGAGGGCTTGATGAGACAACTAACAATGAATAAGCTTCAAAATTGAGTTTGGATAAGTTTTAGGATACTTACCCAAAGCTTATCATGGGTCTCAAAACTTTTGTTGGCAAGGGGACATAAACTCTCAAGACTTCTGAGGCTTTGTCCATCTACTCTTAGTGGAAATATTATGTGAAGAGCTTTTTAAATAGTCCATAAAAGTAATAGATGTTAATGTGTAGGAGATATTAAATTCTCCTCTTAGACAAGCTTTTTGAGTTTTCCAGGTTTCTGTATGTTTAAGTTTGCCAGCATGGTTATACTTCCTTTACTCATCCATAGTAATGTTGATTTCTGATGAGAAAATATTGTTGAGGTTGCTTTTTTTTGTTTTTGTTTTTTTTTCTTTTTTTTTTTTTGTTTAGT
>VXBI01002657.1:68352-95221 GCA_013397375.1 Toxostoma redivivum
TCTTTTTTTTTTTTTTTTTTTTTGTTTAGTTTTTAAAAATTATTATTAAATGGATAAATTATTAGTAACCTGTAGTATATTACATTATTTACAGGTAATTGGCAACTAGTATATTACATTTACAGTATTTCTCCAGAAAACTTACTTCCCTTCTCTCATGAAGACCCTAGGAAAAAATTTGAAAATTACAAATAAATTCTCTACAGCTGAGTCAGAAACTTGACTGCTTGTCTTGGTTTGAGAGACAGGTGTCTGCTAAGGAAAGCAAGAGCCTCCCTTGGAATGGGAAATATGATCCCCTTCCCTCCAAATTATTGTAATTTTGAAATGAAGGGGCTTTCAGGCAAAGATATCGGGAAAGAAATAACAGTTGTTTAGTAGTATGTGTATGTGTAACAAGGCAAACAAGCAAACTACAACAACAGCAGCACAACAGCCAGAGCCCCCAAAGGCAGTGCCAGCCTTCTCGGGGCTGTGGGGCCCTTTCCCCGTTGGAGCAGTTCCGGTCACAGCCGCCAGGGGCGCTGGTGGCTCCCGGCCGGGCAGGGCGGGTGCGATGATTCCCCTGCGCCTGCAGGGGGCGCTGTGGCGCGGGCTCGGGGAGCGCACGGGAATGGTGGCTTGACTGAGATGGGAAGGGATGGAAAAAGGGCCTGGTTTACAAACCCCCCAGGGACAGCTGATCCTGGTGCTCCAGCAGGACTCTTGGAAGCAGCAAGCTGGAAGGCCAGGACCTCCTGGCAGGCAGAGGGTGAAAAGCACAAAGTGTAGCACAAACTGGGAGCAATGGCAGAGGGACGGTGGGGGTTGGGCAGTAGCAGTCCGGCTCCTGAACACAGTAAAAGGCTCCTTGGGCTTTTCTCACCGGCTGAGAAAAGCTGGTTCTTCAGATTCCGGCTGTGCAGAGGGTGGGGGCAGCCCCCCTGGCAGGGCCTGCACTGGCTCTGGACTTCCCAACAGCAGAGCAGCCAAAGAAGCCCAGCTGGCAAGCTCAGTCACAGTGCCAAAGCAAAACAAAACCAAAAAGAAGCAGGCAAAACCCACAGAAACAGCAGGATTCCTGGTCAGAGATACCAGCCATGTGTGTCCAGTCCATCTGCCCGCTGGAAGAGACAAGACTGCCTCTCCCCTGCCCCCAGCTCCCCCTGGAAACCTCAGCTACGCTTCCATTCATTGTGACAGCCCCAGAGCCAGGGCGGATGGGGGTGGGGGAGGGACAGCAACCACCCCTGGGCACAAAATGAAACAGATCACAGACCCCAAAAATAGGATGGGAGCACAAACCATCCCCAAGAAACTGCTTTGGAAGGGCAACTGATGCTGTTGTGAGGAAGTATATGTAAGCAGGAGAATTTACATGGAGTTATTCCAACAATTATCTACAATTTATCATGTATGATATATTTTAGTTCTTGCACCATCAGATCCCTTGCCTGAGTAGTCAATAGCATATGGTGATAGAGGAAACTCGGAAGGCTGGAAGTTCACTTTCTCAATGGAACATACGTGATGGATACTGACTGAAGTAGAGTTGTTAGTTTAAGTCACACTGTAAATATCAGTCTGAATATCTGATCTCAAGAAGCATCTTTGGTGTTCATGCAGTTCCCTCAAACAGAGCCTTGTTGGGTTGCTTGAAGAAATGCTGTCAAATTAGCTAAAGGAAGCAAAACATAACTTCTCAGTGCTGAACAGTATTTTGTACGGTCATTCATGGTGCTTAAAATCCTATCTGTGGTACTCAAAGACAAAAATGTCTAGTTATTTGCATGTCTACATAATATCAAACATAGAAAAAATTCCTCATTCTGTTATATGCATGCATAACTTGGGAGGGTAAATGATTTGCATGTTGATGACTGGAGAAGAATAGATAGGATGAGGGTTTTACAATGTGAAAAATATAGATGAGTTGACACAGTACAACCTACAGTTTCAGGAAGCTTTCTTCTTAATAAAGGTATTTCACTGATATAGTCTTCTTCCCCTTTGTCATCTGAAAGTAAAATAATTTTGTTTTAGGACCTTAGTTTATCTACCTCTTCTTCTTAAAGTGTGTTTTTGCACTGGACACGCAATGTTATATCGTATAAAAAAGGGATTATGTTGCACTTTAAATCTGTCCAGGGAGAAAATGGATAGAGATATTTTCATATGTATATATATACATATATAATCTATTCCTCAAATTTGTTAACTTAGAGAAGAACCTACTTTTTTGTGAAAATGAGTGTGAAGAGCAGATAGATAATAGAACCTTTGCTCACCTGTGGTAATTCTGCATAAGAGGGGAAAACAAAATATAACTTTTTTGGAATAAGTTGGTTCCTGTCTTCCTGAATTTCCAGTCGTTGGCACGTTTTCTGTCAATGCATCATAATGCAGTGATAATGGAGGTAGTGTGTGCTAGGCAATATATATTAAGTGGTGCACAGAGGCAAATGCTTCATGTGCAAATTCTAAACTTTTATTTGTAGTTAACACAACTGAATTCTATTGTCTGATTTCTTAAATATATGTTTTCATATTAAAAAAATACTGAATGCTGCAGTTTTCAAATATAATTTATTGTATGTTGGTAAAACAGAAATGGCATCGGTGCAATGACTTTATGCTGTAGTATTTGTAGGACATGTATGTTGGCACACACAGGAAATATACCTATGAAAGAAACTGACACTTGCTCTTTTGATTTCCATTATTTGAAAATTTTAGAGGTCACAAGGGAGTCCAAACCAACTAAAGTATGTCACATAGTAGAAAACATGATGCTATGTATCACTAATTCAATTTAGAATGAGTAACAATCTAGGAGACTATCTTTTCTTGGAATAATTGCAGAAAAAATCATGAAACCAGTGTAAAGCATTCAAGAATACCATAGTATACAATCTCAAGACCAGCTCTGGTAAAAGTCTGCAGACTGTAGTAAGCAAAATGCTGATGATTATTTTTTAAAGATTATTTTTGGATGAAAGTTGTGTTTCAAAATTTGATTTTGTCATTCAAGTCCCCAATATAGACTTCCAGCTGTTTTTTATTAATTTCTCTGCTAATTAGCTCGTTGGCCCCCAAGGGAAAAGTTAACATATTTATACTGAGCTGTGGTGCATTTCATGGTATTTGACAGTACCTAAGAAAGGCATTGTGAAAATAATTAAATTAAAATTAGGAGAGAGAATTGCAGATATTGTATCAGTCTTGAAATAAGCATCCACATTGAGATACAACTGCTAGAGCACCATGTTCCAGAAGCTGTCCTTTAAAAGGTTCTTCAGAGACTCCTGGCATTATTCAGAGGAAATAATCTTCCCAGTGTGAGTAAGGATTTGCATTAGATTCTAGACTGTAATACATTGAAATACTTTGAAACTACAAAGTGTTTTAAAGGTCACTGTCTTAACAATATACTTTTTTACTTCTGGATTATGATTTATTATTATGTGTAAATCTAAGGTTTTCCAAGTGATCACTCTTGATTTTGCCAAGTTGGATTTCAGGAGCATTTTATCACATTGTGTAGATTGGATATCTGATCTTTTTATGGAGGATAATTGCACCACCATAATACTTTCCAGTACCATCACAAAAAAACTACCTGTGATATATATTTATTATTTAACTGAGTGTAGCTCTCATTCCTGAGAAAAAATGCTGGCCCTTGCTTCTTTGTGTTGTGTTATTGCAGAGTGTTGCAGATAAATGGGTTTCAGGCTAATAGTATTAGGAAAAGATCTTGTTAATTGAGAGAAGTACAAAACTTTTATGCATATCGGTTGTTTCAGGGCTCACAATGCTGATATTGGAGTGCTTCTCTGAAAAAGGGATGTGTTAGAATTCCCTGATACACTTTTTGTGTTAGGTTTAGATTGCAGTAATTGTGACAGATAAAAAACCTAGGCTGTAAAGAAACCATTCAGTTCCCAAAACAAATGTCAAAACACAGTGTTTTATATGCAGAAATGATTACTGAGTTGTCCAGCATACTGAAAACAACAATTTGTTAGCTTTGAAAAATAGTCTACTGAGACTGACCACAGTGCAAAATGCCCATCTTTATAACAACATGTTAAAATGCTTACATCATCATCTGGAAGGATCATTTAGTTCTTTTGGTACAGTTAATACAGAAGCAAATTTTAGGGATGAAGGACCAGTCATATGAAAACTGTCAAAGACCATAATGAGAATAACTACACTTGAACAGTACAATTCAGAATAGTCAATAGAAGAGGAAGTGTGAATGATGTGCAAGAGTAGTCACAAGTCCTGTAGAAACCATGATAAGAAACTGGCTCTTAAGGGTATGGGAATAAATCCAGACAACACACTGAACTTCAGCTTGTGATCGCATCATATGCAAATGATTCACCTTAGCATAATTCTATTTTTAAAGTCACATTGGGTGATTCTTAACAGATCTCACAGAAGGAGCTCAGATTGGGTCTGGGGATTTATTCAGTGATATCTGGGAGCTGCAGATGTTGTGCCTTCTATATTGAGGCTTTTTTAGTTGGTTAAAGTACAAGCCTAGAAAGATTCTGCATTGAAGCCAGCAGTCTTTGGAGAAACTCACATTCTGTCATAGCAGAGTATGCTTGATGGTATTGTCAGGTTTGTGGTTGATGGATAGCCCTACAGTATCAAGTTCCTATAAAATAGACAAGTATTGACTCAGGTACTCAGCTGGTTAAAAGGATGTTGGCTTGAATTATGTGTTTTCATTTCAGCTAGGAATGGACCTTAACTTTTCCAAAGATACTCCTCAGAGAGTTCAATTTGTCATTACATGAATCTGTCTGCAGTGGAGAATTCTGACCTCTCTCTCAAACCTTCTGTCCTAGTTTTGGCCAGGTCCTCAATGTTAATTGATACCACCTCATGTCATTGCCAGAGGTGGCAGAAAGGGACTGTGTATGGCTTCCGAGAAGAAGGGCATGGCTTCCAGTAGTAAGAACATGGCAGCATGATCTGCCATTTTTTCATTGTCTTGGTCCATGGTGAGCATTTTTGTATGTGAATCACCCCCACTTTTCTACACTTTTGGTATTAATAGTTACTGTTCGTTATGTTACCTCATTGCTGTTTCCAGTAAATTGTTCCTATTTCCCCCATGATTTCTGCCATTTGTGCCTTCCATTGGAGCTGGCGGAGGGGACTAGCTTGTGATCATTTTAGTGGGAGTATTAAGTTGAGGAACACCATTCCTAAATAACACAGCCTAAATTGGTGCTCAATGTAGGGCACAAAGAGTTGAAATAACAGATCTTCCCAGAGCAGACTGGAAAAAAAAATTGATCTAAGCATTTGTGTGTTAGGTACAGAGCCACTGGTCACAAGTGTTGTTTGGCCTGTTCATGTGGGTGTGGTACCTAACCCTGTATGTTTATATTCCTGTCTGTACTCTTCGTGATGAAATTTTTTGGAGTAGGAAGAAATTCAAGACCAAATCAGTTTGCTTAGTGAGGGATGAACAGGGAGCAAGGCCCTCACAACAGGAGGAAGAGGCAGGGCCAGAGATAATGAACTGATTCCTGTCTCTGGGTGAGCAGTGAGATGCGGAAAGATTACAGCCACCAGCCGGGTGAGTCCCTGGTGATCTGACTGCTCTGATGCTGGGATATTGTGGCCCACAATATGAAACTTGGTGGTAGTGAAGCCAGGCAACTGGGATTCCTTTCCGGGGATGTGGGCATTGACAGGGGTATTGGGAACAGGACAGAAAGTCTCAGCCTCTGAAGGCTACTGGGAGTAATAAATTAGGGAATATAGTTTGAAAACCACAACACTATCCTTACTGTTTTTTGTTAGTTTATTTTTTTTCCTTTTTTTTTTTCCTTTTTTTTTTCTTTTTTTTTTTTTTTTTGGCTTTTTTCCTATTACTTTTTTGCTTCTGTTTGATATTTTAAAGATCTTGTATCTCCCTGCTTTGTTTAAAATTCTCTAAATTTCACAATATATGAAGTAACCTAGGCTGAGAAATGGAAGAGGGATGTAATAGTTCCACAAATGTTACTTCAGTATATCACTCTTCCTTTCCTCATCTCTTTTTGTGTTGTTTTTTCTTTAAATATATTTTTCTGTTGTGTGGTCAGCTGAAAATGGAATTTGGGCTGATTTGTGAAACATCTAGAGGGGAAAATTTTACTTAAACACAAATAGTTAAGAAACAGATTTCGAATTATATAAGCAGATAAACATGCCTTTAAGCCTATAAATGTTGTTTCTATAAACTACATGATAAATATTTTTAGAGGCCAAAGTTATGAAGAAAAAAACCTGTATTTTCTTTGGAATTTTTTTCTGTTCTTTATTCCCTCCTTTCCCAGATTTGTGGTTCTTTTTTCATAATGAGTCTATACATCTCTATTATTTCTGGAATTTTAAACAATTTTCTGGACTTTCAAAGGACAAACTAAAATTAACTTTACAGAACCAAATCCTGTAGGTATTCCACTTTCAAACAGAAGTGAGGAGGTGTATATTGATGACAGATAACTAGAGAACTGTCCTTGCTGATTTTTTTTCTGCAGAACATTAATTCTGCAGACATCTTAGAACTAGAGAATAGTTCAGGAGGTCTCTAGTCTACTTTGCTTCTCAAAAACTTCAAGGAGACAGCTGCACAGATTTACTGGACAACCTGCTTACTGTGTAATTTTTGTTGTGATATAAAATTCTTCCTTGTTTCATCTTGGAACTTCCCAATTCCATTTTTGATCAGTTCTTCTCATTCTCTCTCTGCACACCTTGAGAAAGATCCCGGACCTGTCTCTTCAGTGACTTACCTGTAGGTATTGAGGGACTACCATCAAGTTCCCTGGAAGCTGACTCTTCCCCAGGATGAAAAATCTCTGGTTCCTCAGCCTCTCCCCATACGGCAAGGGCTCCAGCCTAATCCCTCCTGTTAGTCCTTCACTGAATTTGGCCCAGTTTAACAACATCTTTCTCCACAGAGGGGATCAAAAATTGGATGGAGTATTCTGGGTTCTAAGGAAAGGGAAAAAATTTCTCTCCCTCAATCTACCAGCTACATTATTGGCTAGAGCCCAGTGTGCTGTTGGTCTTCTGTGACGCTGACAATGAAATCTCACTTAGTTCTACAATGATGAATTAATACTTAATGATTAATTTTGTACAAGTGATGTATTAATGTTCTAAGATCAGTATAAAAAAAGAAAATTAATACTGTTTTAAAAAATCCTATCACCTTTCCCCTGAAACCTAGCTTCCAAAGTAAGAAACAATACCATTTTCCTACAGTGGAAATCCTATGTAGGGGCATATGTGTTTAGAAGAAGTAGAAAAAACAGAACCATTTTTGTTATCCATGCGTCTTTGCTATATTGTCCATTTCTTTATATCTCCCTTTTATAAAGTATCCATTTATTTTACAGATAATCAATAAATATGATAGCATAGGTTATGAACCCACTCCTTTTTGCTGTAGTATGTATTTCTGTGTATATGCACATAAATGTTTACAGAATTACAGTATTATATATTGTTATGGTTACAAATCAAGGGGGTGGAGCATCAGTGTTGAATATTCTATACCACCCACATCACCTTTTAGGGGGGAATGGTTTCAGCAGGGAAGGCAGAGGGGCTGGAAGTGGAAGGGTCGTGGCTCTCTTTTAGCCTGGATTGTAGGGAGGAGAGCATGCAGAACCAAGGATCCTGAGAATGTATGGCTGCTCAGTACTGAGATGAAGCTGCTATGGCCACTGGGGGTGCAATAGCTGCTGCTTCAGAGGGAAGGAGACACCCCAGAGCAGGTCGGCAACACCTCAGGGCCAGTTTGCAATCTGCACCTGTTTTGGAGCCATTTTGTGATACCCACACCCTGCTGCCACAGAATGAGGGTTGGAGCTGCTCAGGAGCCACGCTGGAACCCTGCTACCACCTTTGCTTCTGTGCTACCATCCCCTGAGGGAGAGAGGGAGAGAGCCCCTGCACTACCACCACTCACCACTGGTGTGCCGCAGTGGAAGGGAGAGCTGTACCCGTGTTGCCATTTTTGCATGCAGTTTACTGTCAGTGTGATTTCTGCTCCAGATGAAATAGCTTCCCAGGAAGCTGTTTTGACCCTGCTCCCTGTGGTATGTCTGGTCAGGGAAAGGTGTTAAACCATGGGAACTTGTTTGTCACATTCTCTTTGTCCTCTTGGCTCACCGGTCAAGGGGTATCTCTGCTAATGGGCCATCAAGTCTTGCTGCATGAGATAAAATTACATCATCTCATTGTGGCATGCTCTGCCCAGGGGAAGAACCAAGCATTCCCTACCTGGATATAATCTGAGGTTAGGAACATCACAGGGGGCCTTATCCACTGAATTCCTAGAGGAAGACTCAGACCCTTCTGCACCACCACTGGACCTTTAGAGAAAGACCACACCCTTTTTCTGCTTCAACAGAACCCCATCTCTCACTCCAAGAAGATTGCAGCCACCATTTAATCAGACTGCTACCAGCACCCTGATCAACAGGGTGTCAGGTTGCATTCTCACTCTGTTAATGTTTTTATACTATTGCATTTATTTTAATTTTCCTATTAAATTGTAGTTCTGACTTGGGATCTCCCACTGGTTTGCTTTCAAACTAGTACAATTGATATTCCTCCTATGCCTTTCCAAAGAGAAAAGAGTTGATTGAGGTAAAGGTACGATACATGCTCTATGTATCATATTTTTTTTTGTATATACTAAAGTGAAAATAATCTAGTAAAGAATAGGGAGATTGAAGGTAATCTTTGGCTTGTCAAGTCTTCTAGGGTAGGGTCATGAAAATGGTTCTGATTTTGGAATATATCTGATAGAGCAGTTCTGAAAAAAAAAGGCGTCACCACAACTTAGGTCCTAATACCTGGCTATCTGTGATGTTTCTTCAAATCTGTGCTCGTGTAA
Source organism: Toxostoma redivivum (assembly GCA_013397375.1). NCBI lineage: Eukaryota > Metazoa > Chordata > Aves > Passeriformes > Mimidae > Toxostoma > Toxostoma redivivum. Next base: position 77,258 of record VXBI01002657.1, read on the forward strand.
ATACAACTTAAATAAAGAATAGTCTCAACATCTTTCAAGAAGTTAAACTAGCCCTTGGCTATTAAAAAAAAGTAAATCCCCTTTGCTATTTTCAAAGATGAAATTAAAAAAAAAAAGCCTTTATTCCAATGTCAAGTAATTTGAACTTGAGGCACTTACTGTTTAAATTCTTCAAAATAAATTTCCAGTTGAATCCATCACAGTGGAGATTTGCTACACCTTCTGTGATCAAAACATTTTTCTTCTTTCATTTCAACCTTTAATTAACCTGAAATCGTTTACTGGTTGACAGTTCTGAAACTATACACCTAGATTTTTCACTGGTGAATTTCAGACCTATGTCAATCGGTCTCATAAAATTTTTCATGTATCCCCTTGCTAACTCTGGGCTAAATTTACATTTGCAAATGTGAAGAAGCCACATAAACCTCCCACAGATCTGTTTGTTGTAACAACAGTAACCTGAACCCATCAAATTTTATTTTTCAATGAAAGATATCCTAAAGAAATCCAACAAATGTAGTTCTGTCTACTAAATTAAATGGTGCTTTTCAGAGAGAAATAGGAAAGGGTACCCTTTATTTTCCTTCAATATTTCCTCAGCCATATGATCAAAATAGATCAGGAACTGGTTAATAAAGCAAAGGCACTTCCTTTAGCTTATAGCAGTGAGCTGTAGGATTCACAAAGTTGTACTTTTCAGAATCTGAAAATGGACTGCTGGCTCTCTGCAGAGAAGATTGCTGTGGTTGACACAATTATGGCATGCTAAAGGAAGGTGATTTATTATTTAAGATCATCTTTAATCCTCCTGCTAGGGCCTGTAAATTGTTTCCCTTTTCTCTTCAAATGTGCTGTGTTTAGTGTCAGCAAAAGTACATCTTCAAAAAGAATGGGAATGGAGTGCAACAGAAGACTTCCTGGACAAGCTGAGGGTAAACATATTTAGCAGTGAAAACAAGGATGATGAATGGTTGACAGAATAATTGCCAAACTTGCATGAGATTGAGGATGCTAGGGTCAGTAGGCTAGCTCTTTTGGTAAAATATTCAAGGATTTTGCCTTGCTTCTATATGGAATTTCGAAAAAATAGAAAGAAAAAAAATAAGAAAAGAGAAGGGTCCAGGAAGTAGCATAAGTGTTTTGTCCTATGGTCTTTCTGTACAATGACAGTGATGTCAGAGCTAATATCATGTATGGAGTAGTTATTTTTATTAATACTGATCCATATCAGCATGCAAATGCCACTATATTATGGAAAACATTATTTCTTATATCCTTTACAATGTTTCAGAAGCATTTAAAGGCCCCCAGTGGAATAAAGATTGTGCATTCAGATCACACCATTGTGAGTCAAAACCTGCCCTTGAGAAGTGTTAGCAGAGCCTCAGGTCTCTTGTGTCCCAGTACAATGCCCTATATTGGCAAAAGTGCCTCTAATTGTAATGCACAGGAGTAGTATTGCAGTCAATGAAACTTAAATAGAATTAGCATAATTCACAGCATTGAAGACATTGGATTCTCAGTTTATAAGAACAGAGAAGACAATGGGAATTTAAAAATATATTTTTTTTCATTTTTCCAGGACTAGAATGACCTTGACTCTCAGCCAAGAACATTCCAAGTGAGCTAACGGCAGGAAACACATCCAATGTTGAGATCATCTTTGCAATAAGATAACAATTTAATTTCATTTGTGGAGGTCATCCAACCTTGTTTAAGGACAGTATTCGTGTACAGTATGTTCACATATTTTAATGTCACAGTGTGAAAGACATTAAAAGGTGTCCCAGAACCAAGATACAACTACTCTAAGAAAAATGTTACAAAATGATGCAATACTATTTCTTGCAAAAGATTATAATGAAATGTCAGAGTTCATAGATGTAATTTTAAAGTCTAACTTTGAATTTCTTCATTTAACTCTATATTTTTTCCCACTACATACAGGTGTTCAAAGTCATCATGCATTTGGAATCAGAAACTATTTTGAGAAGTCAGTAAAGACATTCTCAAACTGCTCAGAGTAGTCATATTTGACTTATTGGAAACCAGAGAAACTGTAGAAAGATGATTTGGAATAAAAGCGCGGAAGTAGTCCTAGTCCTCTGTTAAATTTCAATTTTGATCTATTTTGTTATGCAATAATGTGTCTTCAGATTGTGCAGACTGAGATCAAGATGACAAGCACTGGGGAAGACACCTTTTTTTTGTAAAGTTCCACCACAATGCATGTATGAAAACATGGCTTTAGCTTAAACTTATCAAGGACGTGGCTGTGCTATGGCACTTGGCTGTGAACTGTAGTGACAGGAGTGTAGGTGTGTTTTCCTCTGCTGCTTTGCATGGCTGAGTGAGGTGATTTCTTTGACTGCTTCTCCCACATATGCCCTTGGATAATCCTCAGATCCTGTAGATAGGTGGAAAGGAGACAGACTTATTAGAATCTCACTAATCTGTGTAAAATATTTTTCAAGAAAATTACTTGCAATTTTTGGAAGTAATGAGTCAATTGTAGAACCAACATTCCATTAAAACGTCTGTCTAAATTGATACTGTAAGTGTCAAATTTGGTTCTGTGAATATCTTATAATCTTGCTGAAATACGTACACCATCAGAATAAGTTAAATGGATGTTTAGAACTTGCACAAATAGGAATTTTACAATTTGTATGGCACCTTTTTTTTGGTCAGAAAATAAAAACTGGTTATTCACAGGAAATTGCCTATTTAGATATATTTTTTTTTACCATTTAAACAGATAAAGACTCTCTGTTGACTGCAGACCACCAGGAATAAGTTCCAAACTAAACAGTGGACTACAGATTCAGTTTAAAATTCATGTGTTGTTTTCACAACTTTAGATGCCTGCCAGTATTTTTGCTGATTGATTTTCGCTGCTGTCATGAGCTGTAAAACTGAGACCCACAGGGGCCAGTAGCTATAACAAAAAAGTGTCATTTATAAGACCTTGCCTGTCCTGAAAACACTGGTTAAGTCACTATGTGAATCTACAGGAAAGGAGCCTCTGTCATTGCTTAGTAATATGGTTTTTTCCAGGTGCCTAATATACACATATGTTGCTACCTTGTTGTCAAGGATTCCCAGTGCATTTGTGATTGACAAACTCCACAGTCACAAGAGTGTATTACCATAATACTTTTTAGCAGTTTAACTGCAATTATTTTTCTCATGAGCTGGTAGCTAAGTTCCATGGGTTTCTCATACTACCAGCTATAGGACTATAAATTTGGATGTCCTAGTTACTGCTAACATAGTATTTACCCATAGCTTGAATAGCAAAATTTGGCTAATTGTGTCTCAGCAGTTATATTCAGTGATAGTGATGCAGGAAGCACAAGGGAATTCAGATAATCAAACTGGATTCTAAGAGTGAGCTGTTTTAGAATTTGCTGGCAGTTTTCCAAACATACCTTTGTATTGAAATTTTTAATTTGATTTTTTAAATATATACACTTTTAAATTATTTATTTAAATTTATTTTAATTGTAAGGATTTTTATACAATGATGACTGCTTCTGAATGTGTTTCATTTTTTGCCTCATATACCCTAGTGAGAAATCTAAATATATCTTAGTAGTCTAGGTGACTCAAGGCACTCATGATTTGCCTTCCATGTACTCCTATTTTCTCAGAGAGAAATGATTTGCTACATTAAGAAAGTATTGGGAAACCTACTTCCATTTGTGCTCTTTTTAATGTGAAAAAGGTCAAAATAAGGCTACTTGGGGAACTGTAGAATCTGCATGGGTCCAGAGGTATTAAGAAATATCCATTTTCTTTTTTATATTTGCAGAGCACCAGAACAGACTCTGGAAAAGGTAAAAAGGTAGTATAAAGTATTGTAATATCATCGTGGGTCTTTTACATATATCTATAATAAGGAAGTAATTCTGTACCAGAAAAATGTCAAAGCCTGAAGAATTATTAAATTTGGAATCAAATTAATTTGGAAACAAATTCATTCAACCCTCCTAATAAATTGTGTTACTGGGCAAAGTTTCTTACATGAATAATGTAAACTACCTAGGGGTAGACTCTGAATTCTTATGGGAATTTACTATTTAAGTGTCATTTCAGTGCCATCTGAATAACTACTTTACTAAAAGGACATTGTGAAATATGAGTGATTTTCAACAATGAAAACAGTTCTGATTTTAAAAAATCTTAGCACACTGACATTTACTAGTGTTTTCCATTAAGTTTGCCAAAAAAAATGAACTTTAAAATCTGTCCCCAAATCACAGTGCCTGCTACAGGTTTTGTAAGGTATGGCTGTACTTAATTGTGCCTTGCAAGAGTATAGTGGAAAAGATTTCCTTTTCAGAAACATTTGTGTTAGTCCTCCATCTGTAGTGTTGCTAGCTTGACTGCGACAAAGAAAATTAAAACCAAAATAAAGGTCAGAGAGAAGAAAGGAATGAAACATAAATTTGTAGACATTTCTACTCCTGTTGAACAGTCCTGGTTTTTATTATGGCTTGAAAGGAATTTAAAAAAAGGAATCTTAGATCCACAAATAGGCAAATATAATTTTTTATTATTTTAATTAGGTAAATACATTACATACAATGCATAATCTAACAAATTCCCTTTTGGAATCTCTAGTATTTGTTCTGCAGTTATTTTGTCTATGATCCTCTCTGTGATAGGTCTTGTCCCAGCTTGAGCAAAATCTCTTGAAGGGAGATACATGTTTTCATAATCATGGAAAATGAATGAAAAGTAAAAAGGTGAGCTCATATTTCGTCTTTAGATTTCAGGTAACTGTTAAAACCAGTTACTGCTTTGAGTCTGCACTTGCATGTCCTGTGATTTGCATAGAAACAAGAAAAATTACAGAAGTTCTACATTGACAGTAGTACTTAGTAAAAGGGTGGTAACAGGAATACTACTACTCAGTTTTGAGCCAAACTTAGATGAGTTCAGTATTTTGGTAGCTTAAACTACATAGAATATGGCATTGTGGAATGTACCCATTGCATGCAAACAGCATGAAGATGTAGGGTAGCCCATGGCTGTTTTTATGTAATTGTCTCAGCCATCCCACAATGTGTACGGTAAGAGCTTTGAAAAACTCAGTCCTTTAACTCACTTGGTTAATTATCTGATAAAGGAACTTTACTCATAGTATCCACTTTATACCCTGAAAATTCCTTGAAGAACATGAAGGAAAACAAAGATGATACAAATTGGAACAGTCCCAGCTTTTAAGTCTGGGAAAAGTAAATGTCTTACTAGTTGAAATAAAAGGAAGAACAAAATTTGTATTTGAAAATATGGAATAGATGATTGTACAGATGAGATTTTAAAAATATTACTATCATGTTCCACTGTGGGGAACTGCAAGGAGTTATTTTAAAATAGATGGTCTAGAATGAAATAAAGTCAACTGGGACAACTTTGTATTTGAGATGATAATGGAAAACAACAAAAGAAAAAGTTTCCTCATTAAAGGGGGCTAGAAAAGACAGAAAAGGAGAAAAGAAAATGGAAAAGGAATGGGGATGGGGGGTGAGGGGAGAGAGGAGACAGAGAGAAAAAGCGGGCATTAGCACTAGTGGATTGGTTGAGTTGTTGATGTCCATGTGGCAGGGGCTGTGCACACTGCCTGCCATGGAACTTGGGCAGCTCTTGGAGGAGCACGGCTCCACAGGCACAGCTCCTGCAGTGATGGGTGATCAGACAAGTGCTGAGTGAGGGATGCTTGGGCAGGAGGTCCAGAACCCTGGACAGGATCGTGGTGAGAATCACGGTGGCTGGCTGGATTTGAGACTGGCAAGGTTGGATGCAGGTGGCTAAGGCAGGCTAAGGGATGAAGCAGCAGGGCGGTGGTCAGGGACACAAGGAGACAGGACAGATGGTGGCACACATATCTTGTGTGATGACACACCTTTAAGGGGAATGGAGTCCCCCTGAAGGTGGGATATCACGTCCTGTCAAACAAAAAAACAAGATACTTTATAATTTCAAAATTAAAATTTTTTGGCTGTTTTATCATCCAATAAATAATATTAATGTATTGTTTTTCAATTTTTCCTCTCTGTTTCTCCTAGGTTGACTTGGGATTTCCCTTTGTTAACATGAATATTTTTGTTCTTCTGTTCTTTGGAGTTGCTGATCACTTTATCCATTGTACAATGAGAGATCTGTTTTGCTAGATCTGTCTTCATTGCTTCTCTGCTTTAAGACTAAAAATAACTGTGTATAGCATGCCTACTCTGAATAATAGCTTCTGCTCACTTGAGTAAAATTTTGCTTCTTATTTTTCAGGGCTACCAGTGCAAATGGTTGTACAAGATATTGCTTTATAATAACAGCTATCATAGCAGTTGGACTAGGTGCAATGCGGAAGGAATAAACTTGGGATGATGGTAAGGATTGTGAAGACCCTTGAGAAGATTAAATAAGACTATATGTTTTCATTTTTCCTAAGCTGTGCAACTGAAACATTATTTTCATATTTACTCCTAATGTCTGACATAATATTTGTTATAGTTTTAATAAACAGATAAACTTTATTAAATTTTGCTGTACTGGTATTTGTTTTAATTGGCTGATGAAAAATCTGGCTGACTGATGGCAAATTGAAAAGGATTGAAAATTTGCAAGAAGTACTTATGGTCCAAAAAGATAAGCCAAAACAAAAAGAAAATATTTGTGGAGTTCCCCTTGTCACAGACTAAAACCACCTAAATGAAATAAAAACTTCTGGTGTTGGTGAAACAGACATAATTAATATATTGACCAATTGAGTGTGCTGCTTTGCTCAGTGAAGTAATTATCAGTTGAAATAACTTGACTAAAGAAGTGGTGGAGATTTTTATTATGAGGGAGAAAAACCCAAATGTGATGTGCTTCAAAAAAGATAAAGTCCAACCCAAACAGAAGGTATAAGTTATGAAAATAACTTTTTTTTATATGATAATAAAGTCTTAAAAGAAGTACAAATCAAAATCATTGTGCTGGCCTTCAGATCAATGAATCAACTTCTACGTTTAGATTGCTATTTTCCCCCTGTTTGTTGGAGCTCAGGAAAAATGGTTATAAGTATATTCCTCAAATTATTCTTTCAGATAACATTCTGAGATCAATATGGAAAATAATTAAATACTAAGACATGAAATTCAGTATGGTTTATATTATACACTTTTGAAAGAAAAGTTGTGACTTTTTTTTCAAGATGGAAACTAAGGATTGGAATAGCAAAAATGAGAAAAAAGGATTTCCTTTAAATAATAGTTTATTTGTCTTCTCAGAATAGTTAGTATTGGTATAGTGTAATTTATCAGTGGGAATTGGGTATCATAAATGTTAGTTCTTTTGTCTGAAGCTATGTCTATCCAAAAAAACCAAAGGCCATATAGGGGCAATATATTTGATGTTATTCCTTATAAACATATGCGTTGTTACTCATTATAAACATAAGACTTATAGTCATGGGTAATGAAAAGTTGCTATAAAAACAATAGTTACAAATTAGTATGGAAATTTTATTCAGCAAAACTGTTGTATTTATATATTTTGAAAAAAAACTATGGTCTTGAAAATGCAGATGGGACTGAAAATAGTCAAATTATTTCTAGCTGACACAGCAGTTCTATTAATAACAGTAATATAAGGTATAAGTGGAACATTAAAGTTGTATATATTGACTGTGACAGTATAGCTGGAACATTTTTAGTTCAGTCTTCTAACTATATACAATCTTTACTTCAGCACCACAGAAACACTTCATCAAAATCAGCTTTGTTAAAGAAGTGGTGCTATTTTTACTCATATTTTTCAATACTGTGTGGTTTTACATACTGTTGCAATTATTTTCTTGACAAGCAATACCCAACCAGTCACAAGCCATGTTCTCCAGAGCTCAGTACTGGGAGCAGTCCTGTTTAATGTCTTTATCAACAAACTGGACGAGAGTGCCCCACAGTCAGTTTGCAGACAATGCCAACCTGGGCAGAAGTGTTGATCTGCTGGAAGATACGAAGGGTATAGGAAGGCTCTACAGAGGACTCTGGACAGGCTGGATCAATCAGCCAAGGCCAATTGTGTGAGGGTCAGCAAGGACAAGTATCAGGTGCTGTACTTGGGTCACAACTCCTTGCAGCACTACAGGCTGGGGACACAGTAGCTGGAAAGCTGCTGTGGTGAAAAATTACTTGGGGGTGCTGGCTAGCAGCAGCTGAATGGGAGCCAACTCATGCACAAGTGGCCAAAAGGTCAGTGGCATCCTGGCCTGTATTAGCAAAAGTTTGGCCAGGAAGACCAGGCAATGATAATTCCCCAGTACTTGGTGGCACTGGAGAGGCCACATCTCAAGCCCAGTGTCCAGTTCTTGACCCCTCAGTGCAAGAAAGACACTGAGGTGATGGAGCATGTCCAGAGAAGGGCAACAGATTGGGAAAGTGTCTGGAGGGCAAGTGTTATGAGGAGTGGCTGAGGGAGCTGAGGTTGTTTAGCCTGGAGAAAAGGAGTTTCGGGAGAGACCTTTATCCCTCTCTGCAACTGCCTGAAAGGAAGATGCAGTGAGTCCACTTCTCCCAGATATCAAGTGACAGGACAAGAGCAATTGGCCTCAAGTCGCATCAGAGGAAGTAGAGATTGGATATTAGGAAATATTCTTCAGGAAAAGGATTATCAAGCATTGGAATGAGTTGCCCAGGGACATGATTGAAGTATTTAAAAGAAGTGTAGATGCATATGGTTTATTGTGAGGTTAACAGTCTGACATGGTGATTGCAAAGGTCTTTTTCAACCTAAATTAATCCATGAGTCTATGCTTCAGTAATTAAGATAGATATTGCAATTTCTGTTCTTTTTTCCCGTTGGTCTGTCTGTCTGTGTATGTATGTATGTATGTATGTATGTATGTATCTATCTATCTATCTATCTATCTATCTATCTATCTATCTATCTATCTATCTTTTTTTTAAAGTTGCTGCAGCAATAAAAGATTGGGATTGCTTTGAGTTGACATGAAATTGCTGGTTCTGAGAAATCCAGAAAGCATTTATGTTGCCTGTCATGTGAGGTGTCAGGAGAAATAGCTACAGAGCTCATTGGAAATAGTTGAAAAATAAAGCAACAAAGACTCACTGGCTTACACATTTTTACTTTCCATGTGTAATTTTAACTCTAAGCACTAGGAGACTTCCTTTCTAACTTCAGTTCCTCCGAATGCATGAGAAAAAACATTGGCCTGAAATATGACCAGGTTTTCTGCATTCTTTCAGACAGTGAGTACTCTTTATCATCATGATGCTGTGCTCAAAAAAACGAAAATACAGTTGAGAAGCCAAAATATTCTTCAAGAAGATGGAATATTGCCAAAGTGATACATTTAAACGAGATGGTATGCAGTTCTTTTTACATGGCACAAGTTGTTAATATGCACAGATGAAAGGAGTGATCTTAATCCACTGATTCATTCACTTGGGATCAACACCATAGCACGTTCAGCATAGAGGTCATCTTAGCAGCACAGTCACATGATAGTTTAGAAAAGCAATAATTTTCCACAGAAATTATCTCTGTTAGGTGATATATTCACCACCTTACTGACATAGTAATTCCAACATTTCATCAATGTTCCTTTCAAGAATCACTTTTTCAAAGCTGAAATTTCTTGCACTGTCATTATGCTAATCCTGCTAAGCATGTTTTTTTAATGTCAAGTTCACCTAAGTTAAAGGTTCTGTCCTATAAAATGATTTGCCTTTAAATACATACACAGGAAAATTAAATATCTCTTCTGCCTTTTCCCTGGTTTTGAGTGCATTGAAATCTGCAGCTTCTTGTTGTTGTTTGTGTTTCTAATCTCTGGATCATTTTCATGGCTATCCTTTGAACTGTCTCTGTTTGAAATCTGTTTGAAATAACTCAAATATATTTCATGTGAAATGGCATACATACCTAATTTTGATTTTAGCCTAAGTCACTCTCTCTTTTATGACTTGCTGTTTTCATCTTAACTGAGTGTTTTGGTTGCTCTTTAAGTTGGCTATAACCACTTTTTAAATCCATCTAGCAACGCTGTGGTCAAATTAAATGATATCTTTACTGGCTCACAGTTTTGGACTTCCTGTGCATATTTTTTTTTTTGTGTCTACTTCATTATTTAGGTGTTTAATGACAGAAACCAGCATTCTCTTAATAGAGCAATTGATTTTGCTTTTGCTTTTCTGAAGAGCTCCTTTATTTTTTCCAAAGTATCTATTTTCCATATGTGAATATTATTACAAAGAATGTATTTTTCTGAAGTTTGAAGCTGCGCTAAAATTGCACATTGCACTCAGTTTTATACACCAAGATCTTTACCTGTCGTATTTTGCAGGTGCCGTTTCTGAATTTGATTGGGATTGAAAATGTAACAATTTAGCCAGCTATTGAAACCCAGCTGCAGCTCTGCAAACTTAAACATGCCTAAAAGCCCATCAAAGTTTATCTGAGAGCTACCTGCTACAAACTGGTTAATATTTTGTCAGTAATGATATTATTAGATGTTTCAAACCAAGGAGCAAAAGTAAACTGGGCAGATTTTTGCTTTTGTTCCAAGGTGATTAATTATTTCCTGAATTTGGACCCAAAATCATACAACCTTATTTTGCTTTCCATATTTAGAATGCTTTGCAGGGAAATGAACACTTTCCAAAGAATCTTTTTATTAAATAAAGAGTCCTTGCAGTGTTTCTACTTAGGTGTTTTTTACTTTATGATTAGCGCCCTCCCCTCTACTTTGTAGACCTTTAATTTAGTTTGTTTATTTTTGAGTCAGTATCACTGAGCACCAGTACATTTTCCTTCTTTGCTAGTGAGAAATATATCCTGTCATTTACAACAGCTCAAGAGAGGTGAGTCAGCTGATTGTCCATGCACTGAGGTCTTGTAGCAGTGCTGAAAGTGCATTCTTAGAAACTGCACAGACACAGAGTACATATGCACACTACATATATACATATATGCACATATGTGCATATGTATGTATATGTGAATGCATATCCACAGAAATGGCCCCAAATACACACTCACATTGATACAATGACCTCTAACGATACTGCTAATGAACTCACAAATTTAAGGCTTACAGTAGAAAATTGTAGGTAGAGGAGTATATACTGAAATTTACAGTAGATTTTGAATATATAGCCAGTAACATAACTTGAGACACTTATAAAGATAAGAGTGTTAAAAAAAAATTGAGCTGGTCAAGGGAAAGAGCCTCCTATTCTCACTATTAAAGGTCTATAACTTCTTCGCCCAAAATTTTAGTGACATAATGAGAAATTTTTTAGTGACTTAATGAGTGAATCTTCTGTAACAACATTTAGCATTCATATACATACTTCCAATATTGTACTGACTTCTTATTTTAATAGCAGAAATATGCATGAATAAGGCACATCTTTTGTAAAACTAGCAGTATTTCCAAGTGCTTTAAGAATGAAATTAATTTTGATTTGTGTTTAAAACTTCTGAAATTTTGAATGTCTCAGTTATAAGAACTTTATCTTAAATATTTCAAAAAGGTTACAAATATATGGGTTTTTTGATTGGTTGGTTTTTACTCTTAATTGTTTCACTCTCAGTTATGAGAGAACCTTAGCCAGCTTGCAAGGTAGGCCTAAAAAATTGAACATAAAAAGCTAATAGTCTAGCAAATAGTTTTCTAAACAATTTGTGTTTTACATACCTCCTTTTTAAACATCTCTTAAATTAACATGGATTGCCTACATCAGACCTTATATGTAACATTTGGACAGCAAAACCAATTTGGCTTTTTTTGAGATTACTATGTTGTTGTTAATTAATATATTATGTGTATAATTAATGTATAATTTATTTATTTAAAGCAAGGGCTTATTGCTTTTGATGTCTTTAGTGAAGGCTAATGTTTTTCATTACAGTTCTGACACAGGCCTTGTTACGCTTGAGGTTGTTGCATATTGCTTGGCATAGGTGTCATTTACCACCTCTAATTTTAGAGTTAAAGGACATGGAAAAGATTCTCTTGTAAGATTTAGACAAACAATGCACTTTCAATAAAGCTACTCTATTTTTTTTGAATTTTCTTGATTTATGAATAGATGTCGGGAACCAGTTCTGCATAGCAGAGCTTTAAGCTTGGCTCTCACCACAAAAGCTGAGTTCTTTTAAACTAAGGTTGGTTAAAAAAAGGTAATCTTTCATTCCAGAAACTAATTTATTTTCCTCTGTCAGAGTTCTATTTTGCAGTTAGGGTTTTGGTATTTACAAGCCTTTTGAGAACTACTATGAGTTTAGAAACTCTAGAAAACTTTATTTTTTAATAAATAATAATACTAATAGCTCTTGACTTTATAATTAGGTAAATGAAATAGGTTTACATCAGAGTATTTTTTGAAAAGAAGCTGTGAGCATTCAGTAATTATTTAGTTCATAACAAAAATGTGTTTGTGAATTAAATTTTTCCATTTTGGTTTCCATCTGTAGTAATACTAAAATTATTATTGAGTGAGGAAATACTAAAGATTGTAATGTTGTTATTTTTATGAAACCAAGTACTTGCAAAATATTTAATCTAATGGCATATCTCTTATTTGTATGCAATTAAAAAAAAACCCCGAACATACAGTAAATGAATACTAAACTGGACACTCTAGTGAAATACTTCCATAATAAGACCAAAATGCTGTTCAAGAGCAAAGTCATCTTTGACACAAGCCTCACCAAAGAGTAGACCAAGCAGCAACCACAAACCTGCTGTTGGGACTGCCAAAAGAATCTTTCAAGGATTCTGCAGTGGAGCAGGGGATTGCAGTGAGCAGGGCAAATTTCTACTGCCAGAGACCCATGTGAAGCTGGCATTTTGCCCTAGGTCAGCTGCCTCAGCATGGGGAAAACCAGCAGGGACAGCAGCACTTTCTCATAAGGGGCCTGTAGGGATCTCAGGCAATCAGGAGCTTGACATGTCAGCCAGGGTAGGCAAACAGGGCACAGCATGGTACATCAGCCAGGCATGGCACAGCAATTGTTCGAGAGTCCAAGCAGAAACAGCTCCTCTTCAGCCAGTGGAGGCAGCAAACAGACTCAGCAGTTGGGGAAGAAGGGCTCAAAGAGATCTTTTTGTTCCCAGTCACAGTGTATGCTCCCTCAAGTGTGGTTTTGGCATGCTGCAGAATACAATCATCGGTAGCTGCTGGAGGCACTGCACCAGCCATGTCCGAGGCCTCCAGCCTTCTGATGGTAAATGTCGGTCTCCAGGTCTCAGGTTGCCAGGAATGCCTGATGCCTTTCCACGATGTGGGGGCTGACAGTCATTCCTTTTTGGATGGTGTGCTGTTGTCGATGAGCTGTGTCATCAAGTGAAGAAACTACTGGAGGAAGTGAACAGGCTGTGCAGTATTTGAGAAAATTAGTAAGAGTTTGATAAGTTATTCTCTAGGTGCTAGAGTCTCAGGAGTCTCAAACCTCCCCTGTAATGAAGATGCATGTGGATTTGAAACTCAAGTAGTAACTCAAGGATCTGTTGAATCTGCAAGCTGGAAGTTGGTCACTGCCCAGGTAGGAAGAAGGCTTCTCCTCCTGAAAAATTGATGAGAAGGACTGGCACCTTTTACAAAATGTATGAGGCTTTGGAACCAGAAGGACAATCTACTGATGAAGTGGTGGAAATCCTTCTAGTATAAAGGGGCAACACCGCCAACCCCCTCATCATGACCTCCTCTGTTGTGAGGAAAAGAAGGGCAGCTGTCATGAGTGATCCCCTTCTGAGGGGAACGGAGAACCTGATATGCAGACTGGACCCAGCTCCCAGGGAAGTCTGTTGTCTCCCAGGGACTTGGATATGGGACATTACTGGAAAATTCTACAGTTTGATAGGGCCCTCTGATCCATATTGGTTGTTCAACTTGGCAGTGATGAGATAACAAAAAGAAGTCCAAGAATAATCAAAGGTTTCAAGGCCTTGGGAAGAATGTTTGAAAGATCAGAAGCACAGGTATTGTTTTCCTTGATCCTTCCTCTAGCAAAGAAGAATATCAAAAGAAACAGCAGACTCATCAGACCAACATGTCTCCAAGGCTGAAGTGGGAGTCCTTTTGAAGGTTCTGGCATCCATCAGTGGGACATCTCAATGATTTTTGAACATCCTTAGGAATCTGGAGAGATCCCGGTTGACTGGAAGCTGGCTAATGTCCCAATTTTCAAGAGGGACAAGAAGGATGACCCTGGCAACTGCAGGCCTGTCAGTCTGACTTTAGTGACTGGTAAAATTATGAAGAAGGTTATACTGGCAGGTACTGAAAAACTAGTCATTGATCACAGCCAGCATGGCTTCATGAGCAGAAAGTCCTGTTTGTCAAACTTAATTTGCTTTTATGGCAAGGTAATGACCTTAGCTGATCAAGGGATCCCAGCTGATGTAATCTTTTTGGATTTCAGTAAAGCTTTCCATATTGTGTCTCAGAGTATCCTCCTGGACAAAATGTCCAGCCCACAGCTAGATAAACACAGCATGTCATGGGTGAACAACTGGCTTACGGGCCGGGCACAAAGAGTTACAGTGAATGGGGTGACATCAAACTGGTGTCCTGTCACTAGTGGGATTCTGTGAGGCTCTGCCTTAGGCCCTGCTCTCCTTATCATCCTCATAAACTACTTGGATGCGGGACCTGAAGCAAAATTAAGTAAGTTGCCAATGGTACTAAATTGGGAAGAGATGTGGGCTCCCTTGTAACAGGGAGACCCTGCAGAGAGATGTAGACAAGTTAGAGAGATGGACAATCACCAACCATATGAAGTTTAACAACTGCAAGAGCCAGATTCTGCACCTGGGGTGGGGCAACTCTGCGTGTGTGTATAGACTGAGGAAGAAGAGGGTGTAAAGCAGAACCATGGAAAGGGGTCCTGGTGGATGGCAAGGTGAATATGAGTCAGCAGTGCCCTGGCAGCCAGGAAGGCCACCCATGTCCTGGGGAGCATCAGGCACAGCACCACCCCCGGTGAAGGGAGGGGATTGTCCCACTCTGCACTGGGGCAGCCTCACCTTGAGTGCTCTGCAGATTTGGGAGCCACAACACAAGACAGATATTAAGCTATTAGAGAGTGTCCAAAGGAGGGCTTGTGAAGACGGTGAAGAACCTCGAGGGGAAGTCATAGGAAGAGCAGTTGAGATCACTTGGCTGAGGGGGGACCTCCCTGCAGTCTACAACTTCCTCATGAGGAAAAGCAGAGGGGCAGGCACTGATCTCTTCTCTGTAGTGACCAGTGACAGGACCCAAGAGAATGGCCTGAAGTTGTGTTAGGAAAGTTTAGGTTGGATATTAGAGTATGATTCTTCAGTGGTTGGATGGGAAGTGGTCACAGCACCAAGCCTGAAAGAGCTCAAGTAGCTCACCTGACAATGGTGTCAGGCACATGGTGTGATTCTTGAGCTGTCCTTTGCAGTGCCAGGAGTGGGACTTCAAAGGTACTTGTGAGTCCATTGCTTCTCAGGATATTCTGTGACTGTAAGTCTTTCCAGAGTTTGGCATATGAAATTCTCATTTTCTGAAAAAGATACAGAGAGATAAATGCAATGATCCCTTGCTAGTGGCCTTGTAGATTGTTAAATGAGAACTCTATGCCATGTACCACAAGCTAGATAACAATTCTGGGAAAGGATTGCTACTACAATACTACTTATTAAGAAAATGACATTATAATTGTAACTGCAATTAACAGCCAAACTCTTTCTATACAGGCTAGATTTCTCATACCTTCTCCAGATAATTTTCCTTCTGTAAACATCAAAGTATCCTCCGGGTTTTGGGCATCTCCCTCCAACTTTGTATGGACTTATTTGCCACCAGACACTGTGACATAAATTAATTTCTCTTAAAGCAGAGTTTAAACACTTTTAGATTTTTTTCTTTTAAATATAAGTAGTTTCTTTTAAAGATAAGTAATTACTTCTAAAGATTTTTTTTTAAGATGAGTAGTTAATTTCCTCTCCTGGGGGAAATTCTGGCCAGAGTATTTATAGGCACAGAAATTTCAGTGGGGTTCATTCACTCCAACTGTATTGTACAGTAGACCATGGTTAGCATTAGTAAGACTCAGTTCCATACTTCATGTTATACATTTTTAATTCACCTGAAGTTCATCAGGATTACACTAAAACCTGGTGTTCCTCAGAATAGCTGGTTTTGATCACAGCAATTACTTCTGTAGGTAGGTTGAACTTTTTCTTCTGGGCTTCCAAGTCAGATACTTTTGCTAATCGAAGGGGTGATAAATGTTACCAGGCACAGTTTAAACACGGGTGTCTTAGAGAACCTGAAAGAGAGAAGGTGTGAGCCATGATGTGGCACTTGGCAATATGGTTTCGTGGACGTGGTGGTGTATTAAGTCAAACATTGATCTTAATGATCTTTTCCAGTCTTACATGATTCATGTGGGTATTTTTAGAAAACAACCGTGACTAAATGTCACACTTCTAAAGAAAAAATAATCTCTGTCTTGCTGTACAGTTGTTTGGCTCATTGGTAAGTTATTAACACCATCTTTTGTTAACATCGTAATTTCCCCTAATTTTATTTATGTATCCAGGCACATGATGGCAGCAAAGTGCTGAGGAGCCCACTTGCCTCCTCTACCAAAGAGCACAATAACTAGCTACTGCAAGAATTTAGTCTAACAGACAGCCACAGACAAACTGTATTAAATGTAGGTATATAAAATAATAATGCTTAAGAAATAAGAGCTGTATCTCTCTTCATGTTCATTTGTGAATACTTCCTTGCTGCCTTATTTTCTACAAAACACATACTTGAGTGTTAGGTGTCAGCATGGGTTAGAAATGTCAGTTCAACTTACAAAAATAAAACATTTTTTTCTAAGTTACATATTCATCACTCTCAAATGAGACTGAAATCCAGTACAGCTATTTTTGCTCTGCTAAAATCCAGGTAGATCAAATAGTGATTTAAAAATTGACCAAAAAATGGAGTAGATATATCTTACTGGCATTCTTAAGCCTATGCACATGAAGAAGTTTTACATAATGTAACTGGAATACCCATCAATAGAAAAGCATAGACCAGATATACATAAAAAACTATACCTAGAGAGAAGAAAAGAGCAATGCAATGGAAGAAAATAAAGGGATGAATAGAGTAATTTAGCTGATGGCTTTGTATATTTTGCCTTCTTCTTTTTCTACTCAAAAGAGAGCTATATCTATCTATCTATCTATCTATCTATCTATCTATCTATCTATCTATCTACATGTGTGTGTGTGGATATGGATATATTTATATGCCTTAAGCAAGGGTCACAGAAGCATAAAATGAATTATATCAGAGCTACAAGTTTGCTCTGAAATGTTAAATTTCTAAATATAGAATTTTTGAGTTAATTCCATGAAGAATATTGGGGTTGATTCAAATAGCTTCAATGTCACAAATTAAAAATGCACAACTAGAAGTTTCTGCATGTAATTGTGACTAATTTCACTTATTATTTTGTTAATAACCTCTGTCATTAATAATGCTGTATTAGTAAAATGATAAAAATCACATTTTGTAGTGCATTTACACATGACATTTGTCTCTGCTAAATTGCATATTTATGAGCAATGAAGTTGGAGAAAATAAATGCTTATTGCGATAAGTTCACATAACACTTACTGAACAAATTCTTTCAGCTATTTTCTACAAGAAAATTATTTTCAGTATTTTCTACAAGACTGACATTTTTTCTGTGTCACAGCAATTTTTTGATATTACAGGAAAATTGCTAAAATGTCACAGGGAGTGCTATTTCCACTATTTTGAACTTCACAAAGAAGCTTATAGAAATTTGTATGTCTGAAGGGCAAACAAGACTGCTGATTGTCTGAGATGTGAGTCTGAACAGTGTTAGTCAAGTGAAGGAAAATCATGACAGTGCAGATGTGACTCCTTTTGTCCTGGTTTAGAGCAA
>VXBI01002661.1:0-24259 GCA_013397375.1 Toxostoma redivivum
TGTCTCTTAAACCTAGACACACTTTACATAGCTATCAGTAAGGATGTGCATTGACTTTCTATGATCCAAAACAGGAGATGTAACAAATGTGTGGTCAACCTTGGCATTATACTTGGACTTTCAAAAGGAAAATTGAACTCAAATAATTCTGCTACAAAAACATGAGGCCCATTACCTGAGTTAGAAGAAAATATGCATTTACATTCCTCATAGAACAGGACCTACCTTGCCCTACCAAGGACTCCATGTTTCTGAGAGTGTGGACAGAATTCAGCTAGGTACCAGCAGCAATGCACTATCAGAAAGTGGAGATTTCGATTAGCTGGTAGCAGAGGAGCATGAGCAAACTCATCCTGCCAGTTAGGTGGTCCTATGGGGCAGCTTAGCTGGGGGTTTAACTTGCTGTCAGCATCATGGTGTTGGAAGCAGAACAAGGTACTGACCATCACAGCACAATAGGGCACATTTGCCCTTAGTCCCATTTAGAGCAACAGGATTGAAAACCTGTTTGAAAGCTCTTTGATAGCATCACTGATGGGAATAGTTACTTGCAGATTGATTTTTAGCTATGCTAATCTTGGCAGCAAATGCCATGTAATCTTAAACCTTTTCAAAATTCTACTCATTGCAGCAAAGTTAAGGGAGGTTAGCACGAGAGAATTGAAAATAAAACATCACAAAATGAAAAAGAAATTTATACTGCTCTGGGACTTCAGGCTGGGAAGCTTTAATCATAATCACAATCATAATCATATGGCTATTGCACCATGGGACTATGGGGCAGAGCCAAGATTGTTTCAGTGCCCTAATTATATGCATGTGGAGATTCTCTGTTATTTGGGATAACTGAAACAGTGATGATGTACCAGACCAGTCAAATATCATGTGTTAATTTGGACATCTTGACTTTTTGGAAATCCTTTTGGTTTTTCGTTTATTTTTAATTTAGCTGTGGCAACAGCTTTTTAAGTAGAAAATAATCTTGAAATATTCTTCAGAAACCACAGTTATTTCTTCATTTCCCCAGGAAAGTTGAAACTTCAATATCCTGAACATTTTGAATGATGCTTTTAAAGGCAGGACTGAAGAAGATTTTAGACTTGGGGCATAAGTAAGAGATTAGTAGTTTATATTACCTCCAGATTAGTTAGAAATATATAAAATTGAAACTCCACTCCCCTCTAGCTGCTGGAAGGAAAAAGGAGCTTGCTGGCTTTTTTCCCAATTTCAGAAGGCTTTTTTAAAAAAGGAAAAAAAAATACTTTAACTTTTTATAGTCTGCCCCAACTTTGAAGTTGTTTTTATTTACAGCTTCACTGCTCTCTTGAGTTTATAACCTACTCATCTGGCCTCAATCTCAGGTCCTTTCTTTGCCATTGTTTTATATGGACTTTGGATGACTAACATGGTACCTAGCAGTCTCTGTCTTGTCTGATTTACTGCAGCTGGGTCTCTGCTCACTAAGTGTTGTCTCAGCTGTTTGTAAACAACTATTTGCTGAAACAGAGTGCAGGAAGCAGAGGCTTGATTTTCTGACCCACTTCTGCTATCTCTGCTCTCTGCACAGCAGTAACCTCTGTTCCTTGGTGGCTCTTTTTATTTTTTACTCCTTTTCTATGGCTTCATGGGAGCCTTGGGAAGAAATAATGCTTTGGGAAAAGCAATGCTAGTAATTTAAATGTAATGGTCTTTGCTGGTTTCTTATTTCAGACACAAAGGAAGTGTACGATTACAGACATGATTTTCATTTAATGTATTATTAAGTTTTATGCAAAAAGATGGGCTCAATTATTTCTGTGTGAAAGAACTTTTATTTCACATGTGTGGGAAGTTATTCTTCTGGATTCCAAGTAAACACCTATTTCATTTTTGAGTCTTAAGAAAAGTAATGCTTTTATTCTTCAACATTTCTGGACATTGACAACAACACAGAAAAGGTTTTTCCTTGAATTCTGCTACAGCATACTGGAGCATTGTGAAAGAATCACACATCCTTTTCAGTTTCCATATGCCCTCTGTTTCCTGGCTTCAGCTTCTCTAGGATAGCTCATGTTCTACGGAATGGAGAAATAATTTTTGGACACACTTTTCTCTTGTAAAAACAAACTAATCTAATCTTTCTGATAGGTGGGCTGGAGTTCCAAAAATATTCTTTGTTGCTCTTGATTATTGTAGTCTGAACACATTTTATAAGGGTCACTGGATGTTCATCCCCCAACAGTATGTTTATTTCCTAATTCACAAAGGCCTTTTAAAAGACATGAATTATTTGTATTTACTGCGTCATCATTAATGTACATTGATTACCTTCCAACGAATGACAGAATCGAGTCCCTATGACATTGTCTCCTTATGGACTGGACATTTTGTGGGCATAAACAGTTTTATTTTCCTAGCATTTGCCAAAGGTGATGGTCCTCAACCTAGAGCCTCTTGCCATAAGAGTGAAAAATTCAAGTATGATGTTATTATATTTCCCCAGCCACTTAAGATGCACCAGGAAAATACACCTTCTTCAGTTTGTCTGTTGTAGGGACTAACTTTCCTGGATAATATTTGTCCAATGGCCTCTACATGATGTTTTCCAGCAGGTTGTGATGGGTTTGTACCATTCAAATAGCTGAGTTTGAAAGACAGAACTGTTCCGTAAAGGAGAGCAAGCAACAAGCACTTCTTTTTAAATCCAAACTTATTCTTCTCCTTTTTTCAGGACCCTCATGACAAAGCTGGTTTTATCAAGTCTCTTTCAGATGCATCATTCTCTTGCTCCAGCTGCTCCACAGCTTGGTGAAGAAGGTTGTTTCATTTTGCTTTTATTGAAAAAGACATTCCTGAGTCTCAATGCTGCCATCATGTAACCTTTCAAGAGCAGAATATTACAGAATCTGAGAGATTCGAATAAAACCTGACAGATCTCTCACAGCAACCCTAGGTCTTTAATCTATTTTGATCTAGATACTCCCTTGAAATTATAGTTTCCCTGGGACTGTCCAAATTTCTTCAGGAGCCAATGGATTCCTAATTAAGAGTATCTAAGTTTTCTTCAGCTTCAGTATGCCTGTTTAATCCAATATTCACCCCTGAACATTTGCTTTGCAGTGTTACAGTCTACCTTGCTGTGACATTACCATGTAGTATGATCTTTTCATAGGACATATACTAAATTAAAATTTGGTCTTTGACAGTGGAAATTCTGTTCAGAGATTTTATGCAAATATCAGCTTCTGATATAAAATTTTGGTTGTTCTAAAATTTAAAAGTTTTCTTGACATTTGCAGGACTGATGGTCTATCCATCAGTGTATGAGTCCTTTTCTTTTCTGGCTTGCCAGTAATCTCATGACTTCCCTGTCATTATCTGCACATCAGCACCATTAAATACATCCTTATAGTCTCTTAAAATTCCTAACAGGGCCTTAATTGACTCTACTCTTTCCTCTCAGTTTTGCTTTGCAGTAAAATATGTGATATGAAGCAATGTATATAAGAGGTAGAAAACTTCCAAAAATGTTTTGTTGTGAACAAGAAACTTGTGTTTCCCTATTGGCACCATCATAGTTGCACAGTGTATCCCTAGTAGCTGCATTTCTCAAGTCAAACACTGTTTGCGTCTTTGCACACAACTCCACTGGATGCTTCTGCCACACACATGCCTTACTCAGCTTTGTTTGCTTCTTAATTAGATTTTATTCCTTGCTGTGAGTCTCACTAGCCCCCTGACCATATGTTTCATAAAGCACATGCTGGATTATAAAGTAACAGGCCTACTCATTTCTATAAGAAAACCCTTTTCAGTGGGCACAGGGAGCACTCCAGCTAAATACAGTACAGCATGTTTTCTTGGAGACTTCTGAAAGTTGTGTTCCTCTTCCCAAGTTCTTTGAAAACTGCTTCTGTCTTTTTCCTGCCTATCTCCTCAGTGACTAACAGTGAAATGTCAATTTCTTGCTTGACAGTACTAATTCTTAATCATTGATGCTAAGTGACTTCTCACTCTAACTGAAAATAGACTTTTTTAACCTCCACAATATTTCAAGGGCTAGAAACATTGTTGATTTTCACTGACATTCTCTTATAAAACGTTTTGCTTGGGCTTTGCAGCTACCTACTTAATTAGTGAGTTAACCTGAATGAAACAGAAAGCTTCTAGCTCTCACATGAGAGTTTATCTCATAGAAACTGGTATCTTTATGTCCATTTTACAAGCAGGATGCAAGAAGGCAGAGGTAAGCAGAACAGATAACACCAGTTTGGTCAACATGAAATGTGGGTTAGATTTGTATTAGTCACAATAGAATACCTGCTCTGCCATGGAGCTAGGAAATGTGTCAACTTGCTATTCCATGGAAGTACTGTGGTAAAGAATCAGGTTTTGAGAGCTGCACTGCAGTCATCTGCCCCCAGGATAAAATCACTTTTTTAGGTGTGGGTGGCTTTGTTCAAAGAACAGCATCCACTTTTTACCATCAATGGGGACTTCTGTTGGTATTCAATGTCAGACATTATCTTGGCAATCAGCTTTGATTTTAAAAATGTTTTTCCATGTAAATCACAGCTAGTCTGTGATGTTTTCTCCTGACATTTCCCTCATTTGCCCCCTTTTTAAAAAATCTTGGATATTCAGACAGACTAGATATGTCATCCACAGTTAAATAACAAGAAAGAATAGATTGGTCCCAAGGCACTGAGTCAAAACTAAAAGCCAAATTATTTCACTAAATTTACAGAGATGAAAAAGAGAAAAATCAAAGTATTAAAATTGAAAATAGAATAAGTAATAAAAAAGCACATACAAAATTGTATGTGAAACAGATAATCCCATCTAGTCCATGGATACCAATGAATCTCAGGGATATCCAGCTCCCCACAATGTTGGTACAACTTACTTAAATATTGCTGGAGATTCCTATATCCTCCATTTCCAGCCTCAGGTGATGGTTTCTCTGCTGGAACTTATTCTTGACTGTAGCTCAACTTCTTGCTGTGCAGCTGCCCTCATTCAAAGCAGATGCAATTTATCAGCTCTACCCTGCCAGTGGGTCATGGCAGGTACAGTTGATAAACAGAACAAGCAGAGCCCAGAGTTTCTTCTCCTGAGCTGCACGGGCACCCACAGTACTCAGCTCTGCTCCAGAGGAGGGCTGGCTGCCCTTCTGTGCATCTCAGTCCTCGGGCAGATGTCCCTGGTGTGACCAGGAGAGTTTTGTACCATGTACATTTGCATGACACAGGATTTGAAGGAGCCATGTGTCTCCCTGGCTGGCTCCTCCAAAGGACTCCTGGCACAGACACACCTGGATTACCTCACATGGAAGGGTGAGGAGATACCCTTTAAGGCATACCTAAGCACAGTCTGCTCAGCATTTACAAGGGATTTCTTCTTCATGCAAGCCCTCAGCAGGCTACTCTTTCCACACAGGCACAAAGCTTCTGAAAAGCCTCAGCTTGCCCAGTGCTGCGCCAACAACTCTGACATCAGTGCTGAATACTGTGTTTGCCTGGAATACCATCATCAAAAGATGGGTTGTGAGATATTAGTCCATAGTTATAAAATCTTTCTGGGACAGAAAGTACAAGAGACAGAGTAACAATTACAAAAAAAGTTAACGTTGTTTCTCCTTGCCTGCTCTCTCAGATATCCTCAATAGCTGGTCTAACCATAAAGAAAGTCATAGATACTTTATTTATGAAAATCTAAATATAATCAATCCCCTTAGATAACTATGTAAGCAGAAAAACAAAATTCACATTTCTCCCTCAGTCTTATCTCCTGAGGACTTCGCAGAGACACTTAACCAGAAGGACTCTCTGTGGTAGTTCAATAATATTTTTACCACTTAAATCAGATGACAACACAAATGGCTGATAAACAGCTTAATTCAATTTCTGACAAAAGTGATGGAAATAATCCAAGAATGAGTAATTTTCTTTTTTATTTTTTCATTGTGGTGGTTTGGGGTTTTTTCTCTCTTGCATCCTTTTCATCTGGTTCATCATTTCTGTCTTTTAAAGGGGTGCAATCTGCCTCCTTTTAGGTTTGTTTTCCTCTGCTTATTTCCCTCCCACCTTTCATACCCTTTTTATTTTTGCTTCTTTACTATTTCTGTCTCTATTCCCACCTCATGCATGTATACACACACATGACCAAATACTCAGAGTCCTTTTGATATTTCCTTTTCTTCCCTCTCCTCCCTTGTTTTTCCTATGAGACCGCCAAGCCAAAAATGTGACAAGAACAGCTCGTGCTTGTGATATGTTAACACTACAAAAGCAGTCACAGTCACCATATTTTTACCAAGAGAGACACAGAGTCTTTTTCCACTGACCACAGAGGTTTCTGCTTCCTAAAATTTAAAATGCTCTCCTACTTCCTCCTCCACCACTTAAGGTAGCACAGCTGCTCCCTAGCTGGATGAAGACAAATTTCAGGAGGGTTACAATTCCCAGAAGCATATGTACATGGCACCAAGTGCAGGTTTAAAAGCAGTGATCCAACAAATGTTCACCTAATCATACTAAGTATCTCATAAACACGGAACAAGACAGCACCTATCTGTCACAAAGTATTTGTAATCTCAATTCATCTAAGTAAATGTTGAGACACACAATGGACATAGATAGAAAGGAACAGTCAAAGAGAGCAGTAAGAATTATTTGTCATCATGATGGGACCCAGGCTCAAAAAATCTGCACTGTAAACACTGCTAGCGAGGCAGATGCTCAACTCTTTGACAAAATGTATTCTTCCATGATAGTTCTTATGTTTATACGACACATAAAAACAATTACAAAGAAAAGACAAAAATGTCTGGTGAACTCATTCCTGGGAAGTTAGATTACTTCTCTACCTCCTTTGCCCCTGGAGTCTCTCTCTTGCTGACTGAAAACCCTGCAGATCTTGTGCCTGTGAGCTCAGCAACTTTTAGTCCAGTGCATGCGTGTCTTCAAGACTTCATCCTGAAATCTGCTTCTCTTTAACATGGGAGAGATATTCAGTGATTTCCTTCTGTTTGGAATACACACTTTAAGTAAAATTTTTAAATCTATTGTCCACATTCAATTTCAGCAACCATATTCCAGTAGTAACACGCAGGTGAACAGACAGTCATGTCTGACACCTCTTTTTACAGCACAAATTCTGTAGTTTGCCTTACCTTTCCGATAGATGCAGCTGTTTAATCCTCCAAACATTCAATGAGACAACCTCATGGTCTGGCATAGATCCCTGAAAGTGGCCTGCCATTAAAACATGTAAAAATTAAGTCAGATTCATACACCTGGGAACAATTTATGCTGCAAGGGACCACTGGGGTCATCAGGTCCATATCCCACTCAAAGCAGGCCTCTAACTTTGAAGTTGGAGTGTAAAAGCTGATTTACAAGGAATAGTAAAGGAAGCTGCAATACAGAGACAGAGATAGAAATGTATCACTGCTGCTGGATGCAGAAGGAAGTTAAACTACAATGGACAGCAGACAAAGAGTCAGAGTCAAAAGGGTGCAGACATAGCAGCACACATATTTTCCTACAAGCCAGACATTTGTCCCCTCCTGTACCAGAAGTGAAGCTTCCTGAATACACTGTTTGCTGACACTTCTCTAATTTTGCCAGAAACAGGCTGCAGCACCGGGTAGAAGAAGGAGGGAGAAGGGGAAGTACTGAAAAAAGACTTATTCCCTGAACTGTCATCTCAGTAGATAAGGACTATGACCTTGGTAACTGTCCAATGCATTGAAACTTTATCTACCCCTTGCTCATCAGGGGCTAAAGGCTATTTGAGGCATTTGCAGTTGTCCTGAATTTTCTGCCATCATTCAGGGGAAAGGGTGATGCAACACTCGAAGGCAAGGTAGCAGGGTAGAAAGAGGTAGGAGAATGGGCATTGGTGAAGTTACACCAAACAGGACTTGGTAGCTGCACCTAGACACTTTTATATTCCAGGAATATCCCGACCCTGTAGCCAAGTACACTGGTCATTGGATATAAATTCTCACTGAGCAGGCAACTTCTGAGTCATTCCTCCACTTATTTCTGAGCAACTAATCATGTTGGATTTGAGCAAAAGTTTTAATTCTGTGATCTCACCCCTAGAAGTTAATTCTGGCCAGGGTGTTGCCAATGGTGCTCAGAAGAGCTTGTCTCTGCTTTCCCAAGCACAAAAGTTGCAGGTGAAAGGAGAGAGAGGACCTACCCATCATGGCACAGCCTCCACCTCCTCCTGCCTACCTATAGATCAACACGGAGAAAGGTGGGGAGGGAGGGCATATCTCTCTCTGGCAGCAGCCCTGATTGACTCCTCTCCTCCAGGAGGTAAGAACTTGCAGAAGGCAGTCACAGTGGGATGTTACTTCCAACTCTCTGAAGGCTAGAGTTTCTCTGTCACATCAAGACTGGCTCCAGAAGGAGCAAAAATAATATTCCATGTAGTGAAATAATGGATACTCTGCATAAGGTAGAGTGCTGCTGTGCCAGGTCAGATCTAATCAGACCATTCTGCTACTGACTTTGCAATGAATCATTTGGTTACTGGAAGGGCAGAAATTAAAAGGTGCATCTTTTTTAAAAACAGCCCACATAGGAAATAGCATGATACAAGGGGGGAAGGAGACCAAACTGTGGGAAGGAGGAGTGTGAAGCAGGCACCAGGAAATCCCTCTGTGCACACAGCTGAAAAAATCAAGTCAGTGTGGGAAAAGCTTTGAAAATTCTTGTTTTTAAAGAGAAGTCATTTATGCTCAATTAGAATATGGTCCTCATATTATTACCCAGCATGCAGCACATTAAAAAAAAAAAAAAAAAGCTTGTATTTTCAAAGAATTTCTTCAGGGGATCTCAAAATGCTCTGTGAAGAAATGGCAGCAGATAAAAGATCACAGCAAAGCTTCTGAACTTACAGTTCCAGTTACGTTTTGTGTCAGCAAATAATTTGCTTAAACTGCAAACTGTCACAAACAGAGGACAAATAAATGATTTATGCTGGACATAAAACTGCAAAAGTATCACTCAATTTCACTGTTTTCTATTAATGTAAATACATAAATTTCACAGGTGGCTTCTGTCTAAAGAATCTACGGCATCCTCTACTACTCTCTGTGCTCTGCAAAGGAAGAATACAGAATAGTATCAAGTAGGTATGAAGAACAGTGACACCATAAAAATGAGAAATGATGCAAGGGCAATGAAGGAAATGGAATCTGTTTACACAGTAAGCTCAGGCTATCATAGCACCACAGTTTGCGTTATACACAGAGATATACATTTCAAGCAAGAATAAAAAAAATGCCTTTGTAATAATGTGCATGAACTTAATCATGAAATTTTCTGGGGAAAAAAATCATCAGATATTGAAACTTTTCGAACTTCAAACAAAAAGTCTTCCGAAGGTATTTCCTAGTCCTTGCAGAAGGAGTATTTTAAAATACTCCTTCTTGTCATACTTGGCCTCGCTTTTTGTGTCCTAGCTACCAAATTTTGCATTCTTGGGCATCTTCTGTCATAATATTCCAGATGAGGGTGGCTTGTAAATCTTATACAAATAAAAGTTTTTATTTTTAATCACAAGCTAACTAATGTTTCCCAACAAAAATTAGTTCTTTCTTCAGTTCTCTCTGCTACTTTCTTTTGCCACATTTCAAGGAACAAATGCCTACAAGCTGAGCTGCAAGCTACATACTGCTCATCCCTGAATGTTGGGATTTTCCTCTTTCTCTCTAATTGTTTCTATTTCAGTCCTGGGTGAGTGGAATGAAACAAGAACTTCAAACTCTAGCCCAAAGGTCGGCATTCCACTTTTTAGCCACCTGTGAAACATTTCCTATTTTAAGTACATATGTTGTTGGTCTTATCACTCCAGTGTTATAATGGTGATTTTCAGCTCTGCTCTATCTGCAAGGATATACCCTGCTGTTATTCACCTGGGAACTCAGAGGAGGGCTCAAAAATTGTGACTGGTTCAATTTCAGTACGGAGGTTTGACTCAGGAACTGAAAATTCTGACAGCCTGCAGCACAGCAAGAGGGCAGCAGGTGCCCTGGTGTCACCCTGTGAGATGGGGTTGATCCCCACATGGCACTTAAACTCTTTGTATGTGGCTGCCATCAGGAGAGGGGGAGACACCCTGGCAACTCAACTCCAAAGGCTCCCAGCTGAAACTGAAAATAGATGCAACTTCCAGCAGCAATTACACCCCAGGGCAGGTACACAGCATGTCTACATGCAGCAGAAAGGAAAGGCTAAGTACTACTTCTGTTCCCTGCTTGGCCCCTCACTGTTTCTGGAACCTAAAGTAATCTGTCCCCATAAGATATGAGAGTTAGTAGGTCACCAGCTGCATGACAAAAAGGAGGCAACATTAGCCCTTTCTGCTTGTTATCGCCTTTCTAAAATGTGAATGCTTGACTTACAGTGCTTTCTGTGATGCTTTGATGCCTGCATATCTACGTCTGTGTAGAAATGTTTATTTGGCAATGAGGAAAAGAAAGAGGAACAGAAAAAAAAAAGTTATTTTCTGAGGTTTGGCGAAGTCATGCAAAAGCTTTTTCCTAACCAACAACAGCTATCAGGAGTACAAGATAAAACCAGTTCAGAAAAGGGAAAACCAAAATATTAGATAGCTGACATCCAGTTTCCTGTTTTCCTCCACTGTCACAGAACAAAAAAGAGGTGAATTTTTCTGAAAGACACGAAAACATGTAAGGTAGTTTGGCAGGTCAAGAACTGAAGGTCTTAACAGTGTGTTTGGATATAGTAGAAGATACCTTTGTATTCTGATATAGTAATGGTGTTTTGTATGCAATATATGCATGGTTAAATACACACATGCTGTGTGGGCAGATATAACAGCATGAAATTCTGATACCAGGAGATAAATAACTGTGCACAATAGCACTGAAGATGGAGAAAATAAAGGTCAGATAAAGTGAATAACTGCTGTCTATCTCTGTACATGCTGAGAAAATTTCCTGCCACATACCATAGTCCTTTACCTTCCACTAACAAAGAAAATTATGGGGTTTCATTTCCTGATCATATTCCTATGTAACCAGATGTTAACCTCACTCATGTGCTTTCAATGTGTCTGGAAAAAACCATGGAAAGGAAAGCAAACCAAAGTGAAAATGAGGTGGAGCTGACACTATGACAGATCTCACAGAATATTATAAACATTCCCAGTGCTCAAGGCATACCAGTGTCCAAAGAGTCGCATCCTCTACAGCATCAACTGCTCTGAATACAGCCCTATGTCTGTAAGAATCATGGCACATCCTTCCATATCAGCACGGATTTTCAGTATTGGAGTCATTGTGATTGTAAGAAGTCTACATATTTTAACTTCACTTTTGTGGCTTCAGAATGTTGGAAATTTCAATTTGATTTTGAAAGTCAATGCAAAGAAATTACTGTATCAAAACAGAAGGGCAAACTCATGCCTTTTTCTGTTCAGTGTTGTAAACCAGACAGTAACTATGAAAAGTAGGGCTAAAAGAGTTTTTTCTTTCTCTAGTCTTGGGTATACTCCTGATTCCCATATACTGGAGAAATCCTCAGCTGATGCTGCTAGTCCTTTTACTGAGCACAGGGTAAGAAGCAATGCTGGAACACAGCAGCCATCAGTAAACCCGGCCCTTACCTGCAAAGGCAAGTGAAAGCTGCTCCATTGACCTTTATAACACAAAGACATCCAATAAGAAAAAGTTACATGCACTCAGCTCAAAATAGAGGAGACAAAACAGGAATGCTGTGTTTCCACAAACAGAGACACACTGTTAGCATTCAAAGAAGGCTGCTGGGCTTTGTAAAAGCCTGGGCTTCCTTGCCAAGCAGAACGTGTTATCCATCTTCCATAAAATTATATAAATCTTTTTTTAGCCGGTCTTCCTTTCTGAGAGCTTTCCAGTTTCCAGTGTCTCTGTGTAAATTATTTTCCACTAAAAAAGTTAAGGTTGACTTCAGTTATTTTGCACTGTTTTGTGCATATAGTCTTACATTAAACTGACCCAAATCTTTTATTCTTTAGCAGGACAGGGAAAATTGGCTGAGAAAAAAATGTGAGATAACCAGCTCATGAACCACTGAATTCACTTGTGAAGAAAACATTATTTTCTTCATTAGATTTCATTCTCATCAAAGACATAGTAATCTAATCACTTGTGGAGTGTCCTCTTTGAGTACAAGACTAAACCCAATGGTTATCCAGAGCTGTTTTGATATGAAAATACGAGCAGGAAAGTTTACTATTGTCTGTGCATTTAGAAAACGTGGACTGAACAACAATTTGAATACTATATTTCCCTAAACTAATGAAAACTATTTTAATATTAGCACTGAAATTTATGGCTCCTGAATTTCCATATTAATTTTTATTTTTTATTTAACAGTTGATTCAATAATGCACAACCTACTTCTGCATAGCAGTTTTGGGTTAGAGGGAGGTTAGGCTTACAAAACAAGACAGCCAAAAGTTTTTGTGGTCCCAGTGACAGAACACAAGATACATCTAAATGCAGTCAAAGACAATCTGCCATTCAGACAGAAACCCTCGAGTGTGTTTTAACCACCCGTGTAGCCATGGCAACACATAAATTAGCAGAACCTACCCCAGACCTTGGATGAGCGCCAAGGTGCTGTTTAACCCACACTTAATTTTATCCTGCTGCTTCCAGATCCAAAACTAGATTACACCTGTCTTGGCTGCGTGCAGGTTTTTGATTGCCACGTGGCATCCATTTCTTAGGATGAACATCTAGTCCCTGAAAGGGAAGGAAGACGTCCAGGTGCTGCAGAGCTGCCTTCACGTGTGCAAGGTGCTCAGCAGGATTGTCACTGCTCCAGCATGGCAGGAAGAAGTGAGGATGCTTCTCAGGCAGCCAGCAGCCACACAAATTCCTTCAAGAGCTACAAGTGGCACATGCAGCCTTGTCGTGGTTTCCTTTTTCCTTTTTCACTGATCTCTAGGATCAGTGAAGCCACTTGCTTGAAGGACTAAACAAACCGTGAACAATATTTGGAGGTGAAAATGAGAATCTTTTTGTGAGAAAGTCTTGGCAATTTGTCTGGGGAGAGATAACAGAAAATTTCTCTCTGAGCAACAGATTGACAGAGGACTTGCTACTACCTACTAAGGTGTAGCCACCAAGATGCATTTTTTCAGAAACACTTGTCATGTGTGGGAGGCAGGCAGAAATGTTTCAAGAATATTTTTCCTAACACCATTGAAAACAGAATTTGTTGTCTCTCAGCAAGTGCAAAGTAATCCTGTTAGATCTCTACCTGAGACTGGTCCATGGGGTCTCCTTTGGGGTCAGAGATAAAAGTTAGCTCCCTGGCTTTCAGAGAGTGACAAAATATCCACCAGAGTTGTCTAGAGCTGTTTTCAAGAAGACATATCCAACATTGTTTCTTCAAAACCACCCTTGTCCACAGTCTAACAAATGCTCATGTGCCTATTGGCCCAGTGAAAGTTGTTGACAGTGGTTTGTGGAGAATTTGTGCAACAAATATTGAAGTACAAGATAAAGTTAAAAAAAAAAAGTCTTTCAAAGACTGTTTAGGGGGTTTCGGGAGAAGAGGGACTATGAAAAGTTGTATCATTTAGCTGAACAGGAAATTTAAAACTCAAGTAAGCAGCCCACTCTGCACTAAGCCTTGAAATGTCAAGAGATCTCATTCAGACATATTAAAAAAGCTCATGACTGATATTTTAGTCGTTTGAATAGCAAAGCAGCAGAGAATTAAAAACCAGTACTTGTGCCTTTTCCAGAGGTTCAGGAGGAACCAAATACTGCTTTTTCATTATGCTTAATTTATTCCATCTGCATATACAGTAGACTTTTTGCAGGTTTGCAAGAATACTTTTTTGCTGTCTCAAATGCATTGTGTCCTGGGAATTCTGTGTTAGCCTGCACCGAAAAAGATTTAGAAGAAAAATAATGCCTTACTCTTCTTTCTGCCTTCCCACATGTAACCACACCTATGTATTCCTAGGACAATGCAAATACTTATTTTCAGAGGAAAATTATGATTGATAAAATTTTTGTAAAAACCTCCATAGTCATTTCTCTGCCAGCAGCAAGACATCCATATATAGCAGTGATGTGGGCAGTGTTTACAAATCACATGAGGATCTGGGGATGGGAAATAATGTTTAGTCAAACAGCAAACAATTTTATACAGTAGCAATAAAAAATTGAATTATATTTTTTCCAGATGTAATCAAATCCAGGACAAGTATCCTTGAAGGATTTAGGATCTGCTAAGATTGTGATGGGAATTAGGTTTGTTCCTCTACCTTTTGTTCCATGGATTATGCAAAAGGTAGCAGAGCTTGCCTTACAATTTTTGAGCTTCTGTACTAAAAATTAAAATGATTGCCATCTCCTTTCTAGGCTGTTTTGCTAAATACTGCAAAGAAAAGCTTCATGATTTGATTTACTGAACTTGTCAGGCTGTAACAGAAATACAAAGACTAGCTGTAAAAACCTTCATTAAAGATAGGGAAGAGAAAGTATTGCCTGCAACACCACCTTGGCATTTATTGCTCAACACAGAAAAGCGGTTGTACCTAAAAACCATATCAACCCAGAAGATTAGGAGGCACTTCTTGTTTCCTGTTCAAGGGACTCACATAGAAAGAAGAGTCTAAATCCATGCCTGAAAATGGAAGAATTATGACATGAACATCTTGAAGAGACCATTCCTGCTAACATGAAGGATTTTCCGCTTTTTGTGCCTAATCAACCCAACAAAAATGCTTGACATCACGTTCCACAGAACAATGAGTAGTCTGGTGCTTACTGGATTCAAAACACTCGAGATTCTCAAAAAATTTTTCACTGAGCGTGTCAAGTTATCCCAGCCCTGCTTTGGCAATAAAGGACTAGGATTTAGACAGCTTTAGTTAGAAGTACAGCCTAATATCTACAAACTTGTGTGTTTTAACATTGATTCATTGATTGCAAAATGCGCTTCTTACAAACATTCTTTGGTAAACATCATTAAATAACTGCAAACATCAAAGCACAAAATGAGATGTCTCATTTCAAAAGTTTTGCAAACTGTGGTATTGCTTTCAAAAGTATGGTTTTCGGGAAAGTATTGGGAAATCACTCTGCAAAAGCTAATCTGTCCCTACTGAAAAAGAAGCAGCATGTCTGTTTGGTGGGTTTTGATAGATGCTCTGGGTTTACAGAGGCTCCTATTTTTATTAGTCCAGGAAAGAAACAGAAACTTTCACAGTATTTACTCCAACACTGCAGCTGAAAAAGAAATGCTGATAACAAGCATATAATTTCTCATCTAGATTTTTAAAACTCATGATATTACAATATTTTCATGTGTTTTTTTGTCTTTTCAGCCTATGATTCTTTGGTAACAAGTTTTGAGACTAAGAACTATGGATTCCTATGAGGGCTTTAAGGAACTGAGGGTACAATACAGCAATATTTAGGTAGAGAAGAGTCATTAGAGTTTCTTCAGTTTACCAGTTTCTAAGGGCAATCTGGTCTCCCTGTTTGATTATTCTGTGTTGTTGGTTGGTTAAATTAATTTAGTTATGTATTAATACTTATGTGTCTGACTGTTCATTGTTAGAGCATGTGAGCTGTTACCTTTGGCAGAGAGCTTCATGTTAAACTCATGTGAATTTGGACAGCTGTCAAACTTTGTGGACCCTACTCATACTTCTCCCTAAATCCTAAATTGTTTTCCCCAGTAGTCTGACTTCAAAGGTGCACTGTGAGGTTTTTGTATTTCACAATAGACATGACATATAGCATTTTATGGGATGGATATCTCAATGGATTCATGGCATACAACTGATTTCTTGGATGTCCCAGCAGGGCTGTTGAGGCTCTTGGCACTACAGAGAGGCAGCTGATGGGTGTTGTGGTCGGGATTTTTGTTGAGGTGAAGCAGGTNGGAACTCTCATCTAGGGGAAAATGATGCAGTTGAGTGCATTTGGAAATTTGGTCCTGGAGACTGGGCAGGACAGCTGCTGAACTTGTGGAGCACATGTCAATTGATGCCGCAGGGAATGACAAAAGCTGTAGAATGGAGACTGAAAAATCTGTTTGTTCTAGAAACAGAGTAGAAGGTCAAGTTTAATCTTGCCTGACCACTGGTGATTCATAGTCCTGCTAAGAAAGGCAGAGTTCAGAAATAGGCAAAGGAACATTTTACCTGCCCTGTCAGGCACTAGGATCCAGAACATGAGGACATCTTGGAAAATGGAATTGGCACTTA
Source organism: Toxostoma redivivum (assembly GCA_013397375.1). Taxonomy (NCBI): domain Eukaryota; kingdom Metazoa; phylum Chordata; class Aves; order Passeriformes; family Mimidae; genus Toxostoma; species Toxostoma redivivum. The sequence goes on from VXBI01002661.1 coordinate 16,240, forward strand.
CCTCTAGCCCCTGTGAAATACATTGTGTTCCTATTCAATGTATGTTGTTTTTACACCAAACTTTGCAACAAATACAAGAATCCTGCCAGCTAGTAAGAGGCAGAGCACTCTGGATCAAGACAGAATTCACTCTGAAGGAGCTCCCGCTTCTGTCTGCGTCAGTTCTAAGGAATAAACAAGCCACCAGTAACCTACTGCCTTTTATAACCAATATATTCAGATAAAACACATTGAAAGGAGATTAAATGTTTTAACACATCAGATTAATATCAGAAAAGGTAGAACAGTTTGTCAGAACAGGTGTCAAGAGAAGAAGCACTAAATGTAAGTAAGAATTGAATCCAAATATTCACAGGGCACTTAAAATGTTGTGAGTAATTCATGCACCTAGAAAAACCTAGAAAAACCTGAAGGGATAGCTTGGAATTATTATAAAAGCAAAAATGAAAATTTAAAAAATCCATTAGCAAAATCCACAGAGAAGGGAAAGGTTGTGAGAATTTACATGACTGTGTTACAAGCAATGTTGGCCAAAATAAATGAACCTTCCTCCAGATTGGAGGGGGAAATGAAAGCTTCTGGAAAGTGCTCTCAATTTCTGTTTTTCAAACAGCCACACATTTAATCAAATAGCCATGCATTTAATAAAATTTCTAATGGGGCACAAACTTTCTTTGGCTCTTAACTACAAACGTCATGCCAAAAAATTATGCCTAAAACTGCTGTGTATGTCCTGAATTGCAATAGTCCTGAATCACATAGGTAATTTTTCTACTCTTCTCTTATTCCTATGCCTATTCTAAAGTATTTTGATAAAACATGACAGACTATGAATGTTATCTGCTGACTTTATAAGAGGTCAAAAGAATTGATTGAGTGCTAACCCTATCCTGAATTATGCTTAATACAATCAAATTTGAATTTTTTTCTGCTTTTGCTTTCCTAGATTTCATTGATAAAATTCTAAAACAGTAAGAAACAAAATGCAATGTGAAAGTCAAATTGATATAATTATGAAGTATAATGATAGATCATTCAACTATAGAACTGCATCAGAATTTTTTATAAACTTAGATAAACAAACAAATCCATTTGCAAATTTATCTAATAGCTTTCTGTAATAAGATCCCTGTTTACCCTTGCACTTACCAAACATTTTATCATACTCTGTGCATGTTATTAAGTCCCAAGATGCTCTTTAGTGAGATTGAGTTACTAAATTGAGTCAATTTTGTTTAGGTCAAATGGAAGTGCTCTGCACCATCTAAGACAGAGCTTTCATTCTACAGAAGATGGTGGCATCATGCACCATTTTGCACTAATAATGTGCAATCCAAGATTGCATCAAATTGCAATTGTAGCTCCAGACTACTGTGATGTGGGGCTCGAAAATCCTTAATGGAAAAATTCACTCATCGAACAAATGAATAGCTATTATCTAAGTATGAAATAACAGTACTAATAGTCAACATTCAACTCTTCTCAGGAGTTCAAGTTAAATGTAAAAAACATTTAGCTGAAAAGCAAAAAACTTCATATACTGCATGACAAAACATTTCAAAGCTCCTCATCAGCTCTGGTGCTTTAGCTGATGGTAAACATATGGAGTAAGATAAACTTCAAGATAAATGATGCCTGAAGATTGAAAAGCTATGAGGGATAACGTGTATTTAAATAAAAATATTTCCAAAATCCTAAAGTGTAACTTGGAGGACATTTCCTGTCATTGTGGTGAATTTCTCAGTAAAAGCCCTTCTTGAAAATTCCCTTGTACAAACTGCTCTGCCTGAAGTTCTCCTATTTTTTTAGGGTATCCTGGTGAGTGCCCCAGCTGTGCTACACACCACAATGGATGTTCCTGGTCCCTCTGTGAAGGTTTAGAATCTTTCTTTCCCTAACTGTACTCAGGGCTGCTTTTCTGTACTTGTAAAGCCAAGGTCTTTACAAGATGGAAAGAAAATAGGATCCCACAGCTCTCCTACAGATGAGTATTGTCTTTAAATCAGCACCTAAACTGGAAGCCATAAAAGAATCTTAAAGATTTCCTATCAAGGGAACTGGACAATTTACTTTCAAATCAGACAGTCCTGGAAGCTCCAGACAAAAGAACTGAAAGACAGACCACATGCACTGAAGGCAAAGCATACTGCAGCTTTGGTCCTAAGCTTAGCAAAACTTCTTCCAAAAGGGCTATTTTCCAAGTGACTCCTCAAATGGGAAGAAAAGGCTGACTTCCTTGACATGTCTCTTCATGGAAGATCCCAAAATACAGAGATGCTCTCACAGAGCTTTGGGACTGTTCCTGCTTTCCCTTTTCTGTCCCTACAAAAAGATGTGGTGCAGATGCACAGCGTAATTCCTACATATACAGCTGCCTGTTTCAGCTGGCAGTGGAGACAGCTGTGGGAATCTCCCATTTTAGAGCAGAGTGGGTTTGGGAGGGGCTATAGAGACACCACATCAGCCATCATGATCTTCCTTGAGTGCCAGCAAGACCGTAAGATGAGATATATCCCTCTTTTTCCTCTTCTAGACAAATGTTATTGTTTTTAATAATTTCAATCTCACAGGTTCCAACAGTCTCCTAAGACTATTCCAGGTCCTTTAAACCAGAAAAAACACACACAAAATAACAATGAAATCTGCAATAGTATCCAATGGGACTCAGGGCTGGAGAATTTTACAGCAGGGATGTGTCTGGGTTACTGAAGTGCAGCTTAGCCCTATCTGCATCCTGCTTGTCCTACAGACTCAGAATCACTGTCTGGAGCAATTACATTTGTCAGGATGTAATTGTCACCCTGCACTAGACAGGTGAAATCTCTATTTTCCTATTTTTTATTTCTGTATTCATACATGTGTCTACTACCACTGTGTCTTTTTCAGCTCCAGTACACATAAAGAATAACTCCATTGCAGTCAATTGGAATATACTATTCTAAAGTGGGTGCAAGAAGAGAATCAGGACTAGTGATGGTTTAACTTCAGCTAGCAACTCAACTCCATACAGCCACTTGCTGACCCCCTCACTAGCAAGTGGGCAGAGAGAATTGGAATAGTTAAAGTCAACAAACTCATGTGTTGAGATAAAAGTTAGTTGAACAGGTAAAGCAAAAGCCAAGCAAAACAAGGAGTTCATTCACCACTTCAGCAGGCAGGTGATTGGCCATCTCCAGGAAAACAGAGCTCCTTCACAAGTAATGGATACTTGGGACAACAAACACCATAATTCTCAAAATATCCATCTTCCTCCTTATTTCCCCAGTTTTATATGCTGACCATGACACCATATGGTCTGGAACATCCCTTTGGTCAGCTGGAGTCAGCTGTCCCAGCTGTTTTCCCTCAAAACCTCTTGTGCACCCCCAGCCTCCTCACAGGTGGGGTGAGGTAAGAGATACAAAAAGGCTTAACCCTGTCTAAGGGCTGCCTGGCAGTAACAAAAGTATCTGTGTTATCCCCTCTGTTTTCATCACAAATCCAAAATATGAATGCACACCAATTACTTAGAAGAAAATTGACTCTATCCCAATCAAAATCAGTACAAGGTCCAAAGTCTGCATTATTTGCTAATCTTGCTATTGACTGACTCTTTAATCCTTCAATACAATGCTTTAAATACACCAGGACCTTCACAAGACAAACTAGTGAATTATTCTTTTAATACATATTAACCAAAATTTCACTGTTGTTCTAAAGAATGCAAAAGAAAATTATATCAAAAACCAGCTTTTACTGGAACACAAACACTTCTAAGCAGCTACATTCTTTAAGGCATCTTGGCTTTTAATTTGATTTTTTGCAATTTGCTTGCCTGCATTTCAGGCATCACTGGGCTGCAGTTAGTGAACGGAAAATTAACCTGCCTTCTCTAATAGTCAAACCTCTTCCTCAGCTGAGTGGTTTGGAAGGGTTATAACATGCAGTGACTTCAAAATACTACAAAAATTACTTCAGTCATGAGGGTGCATCAACTTTGCAGCACTTGGAGCTCTATCTTGAATCAAGTACAACCTGAGCAGCTTATTATATTCAAAATCTAGACAAGTGTGCTGGCATAAACCTCAGCTTTCTATTCATGGCCATATAAAGAATTTATTTAGCAATAGAGCATTTTAAGAGTTCTACACAATTTTGACAGTTGAGATAAAAAATTAATTATTTCTTTGCTTTTGTTTTTCTTAATCCAATCAAGTCACTATTATATAAAAAAGTAGTGATGAAAGTACTCTTCTAGAGCTGGAAGTACTTATCTAGAGCTTAATTCTCACTTATATAGGGGTTTTATCTCTTCTCTTATGAACACTTCTGATATTATAGTAGAGGTATTCACAACCAAAAGACCCCCTACAAATCTCTTAATAAGTTTTACAAATGTTGGAGTATTTTTCTTCTCTGTGAAGGCCTTATTTGAATACTGCTACATCATCTAAACCAAAAGTTATTTATAAATTAATTTTGCAAAACAAAGTCTTTGCCTTTAGAAAAGTCTGAATTGCTGTAGATTACATTTTTTTCTTATAGAATATCATCCAATGTGTTTAGAGAGTCTTAATTTTAAACCTTTATTCAAATTATATCAATTGAACACAATGTTATACTGCAAGTATAATGCAAACTTCAGTTCAGGAAGTAGATACACAATTTTTATTTATTTTTTTAGTAAAGAGCTTTTAATACAGATTGCCTTTCTTGTTATAACCATAAAACCAATCTTTCCTTAAACAAGATAAATAGCTAATTTTCATATATTTTCATATGCATTTTCACACACATGTGCCAAAATAGCTCATACGTCTTTTACACTGGATTTATTTTAGACAAAACAGTGCACATCTTCTTGGTTTACATTTTGTTAACTCTCTCTTGGGGCTTGCTCATTTCCCCTTTTCATTTCAAGTATTTTCACATTATAAGCCCTAAAGACAGACTGACAGTTGAGATCTCGTAACATAAGCATCAAACCTACAAGACCTGACTTCTAACTTTAAAAATCACAGAGCTAGAAGGGATTACAGGTAGTCATTAGGTCATGCATCCTTATACATAAGCAAGTTTTTACAGTTATTAACTGCAGTCTTCCCTCCTATAATTTCATTATTCTTTGTCCTTTTCACTGTGGGAAAAAAGGGACAAATTACCATTTTCTTTGCAACACTCTCACATATCTGACTACTGTCATCTTCATAGCCCTCGTCCCTTAATCATTAAATAATTTTTTCAATCTTTCAGTGCAGGTCATATTTTACAATTTTGTGATCACTCTTCATCTTTTTCTCTGAATTTGACAGATGCCTTTATTTAAATGCATTGTCCAGACTGGGTTACTGCTCTGTTACCTTGTCATTAACTAGCAGAGGGAAAGCAGTGTTTTATGACTTGCATACTATATTCCCTGAATGCATAACAATTACTTTTGCCTTTTCCATTTGTGTCTTTCACTCACATCGTGATCCACTGCAGCCCCAAGATCCTTTTCTGAACTTCTGCTATTGAACTAGATATTTGTTTCCCTTATGTGCCTAGTTGATTACTCCTGCCCAAGAATAATACATTACACTTGCTCCTGCTCAATTTCATCTTACATTTCTGACATTTTCAAGTTGCTTAGTCAAATTTTTGAGGTCAGTTTGAATTCTCTGGTCTTCTCATGCCACCCAGCTCCATGTCACCTGAAAATTGAATGGGAGTATTCTTCAGATCATTAGGAAAAAAACTGAACAAAGACCAAAGGATCATCTCTGGGGAACCATACCTGCTTTTGTCTTTGTTGAGAAACACTGATCATCATTTCCTGGCTTGTGAAACCTCCCCAGTCCTTCTGTATCCACACTATATCAGTGCTTTAAAGAATTGTAGCCTAGCATGAGTTCTGCTGGAAGGGACCTTGGAAGGCCATCTAGACAAACGCTTAACACTAATATAGACCATATTTTTTTTCAGTTGTTGCATAGGACAATACAGAAAGCCCTTATAAAGTCAAGATAAATCATGTTTATGTTCTCAAATCCTGTTTTCCTGCTGTGAAAGACAATTACCTGGATTTTATTATTTTGTATTGGATGTACTCATATCCTTGTGGTCTTCCAGTTATGACAGCTTCAGACACTTGTTTAAGCATTTTGTGAAAGCAGAAATAAAGTTACTCATACCCTGATCTTCCTTTCCCCTTGTTTGAAGACAGGCACTGGCTCTCCCTTCCTGAACTTTTCAAGTTTCAAGCCTATTACATGCACTCCAGTGCAACATGAATATCCAACAGTTCATCATAAAGTTCTTACAATTCATTAGGAAACTCATAATCTCTTGCTGACTTGATAAACTCTAATCTTTAAATTGTTCCTTTTTCATTCAAAGCTCATGTTTTCACTTTACTGTACTACTTCTCATTTTTCACTTGATCATGCTTGCAAGGACTAAGGCAGAATGTTATTACAAAACTTAACCTTCTGAATATCATCCAGCAATGGCTTTTCCTCTCTGCTGAACAGCTGACCAATTCACCCTTTTCTTCACCTTCCCTGTGTTACAATTGTACTTCCAAATTGATTGATATGTCTTGGCAGATACATCTTGTTTTGAGCTTTGACTTTTTAAAATTTTGTTCCTACATGTTCAGGTTATATTTATCACTCGTCCTCAGCAGCCTGACCTAGTTTCTGCTTCCAGCTTTATTCTTTCTTGTGTTTAAGGTTCATGCACAGTTCATGTTTTAATCAAGCTGATCTCTTACTGCATTTTCTCCCTTTTTCTTCACAGTGGGGTAGAACAAACCTGTGGATGAATATTGTCCTTGTGTGTATTATTTGTAAGGCACATAATTATTTGTAACCCTTTAGCAACATTTTTCTTCACGTGAGATCTTGCTTACCCATTCTGTGAATTTATCAAAGTCTACCTTCTGTCCCTCAGCTGCTATTCCCCCTCCTTGTCCTGAACAATCATGAACCTTTTTCTAATGGCCACTCTTAAATGGACCTTTCAGACTAAAATTCTCATATATTCCTCACAATCATCAACATATAAAAAAGAATCTCTCCTTTACTTGCTTTCTGTACTTCTTGAATCAGAAACATTTTCCCTGATACAATCCAAAGGTTTTTCAAGCAATCTGCTGCATTTATTTCCCAGCAGGCATTCCTCATTATCTCCAGTTACATTCTACTTAATATAAACATTCTTGCAACTTACCACATCTTTTTTATCCCCTCCATTCTTTTCTGCTTATAGTACAAACCTTGAAAATAAGATGCAATTTAAAGCTATATCTTGCACTTGAACACTGAGGTTTAGGATAATTAAAGTCTAGCACATGTTTTGCTTGATGGAAATACAAAGATCAGTTCAGGATAGTATTTTCAGGATAGCTTCAGTCATTGAGAGAGTCCATGAGCTCTTGCAAGTGAAGGAATTTCCTAGGCTACTGATATGGGATATGGCATTAGGGAGTGAACATGTCAGCAAGCAAACCTAGGTAGCCCATGTGCTTGTCCACAGCCAATCTGGGGTTTGTCTACAGGATGTGAACTCTGGAAACCAGTGGATTTGGAAGGAAGCCAGGCTGATAGACACTCATGTTTATCCTCTTTAAACTCATTATAATCTCACTGAATTACATGGAGGGAAGAATACTGAAGAGACCTGCTCCATTAAACACAAGCCCTTTGGCATGCAGCTAGGAAACAAAAGACACTTCTTAATATCAAAGTCCCAAACCATAAATCTAGATAATTTTGCTAGCTTGAGAGCTATGAGAAGAAAAAAGAAAGAAAGAAAGAAAGAAAGAAAGAAAGAAAGAAAGAAAGAAAGAAAGAAAGAAAGAAAGAAAGAAAGAAAGAAAGAAAGAAAGAAAGAAAGAAAGAAAGAAAGAGAGAGAGAAAGAAAGAAAGAAAGAAAGAAAGAGAAAGAAAGAAAGAAAGAAAGAAAGAAAGAAAGAAAGAAAGAAAGAAAGAAAGAAAGAAAGAAAGAAAGAAAGAAAGAGAGAAAGAGAGAAAGAGAGAAAGAAAGAGAGAAAGAGAGA
>VXBI01002661.1:24528-55616 GCA_013397375.1 Toxostoma redivivum
AGAAAGAAAGAAAGAGAGAAAGAGAGAAAGAGAGAAAGAAAGAGAGAAAGAGAGAAAGAGAAAAAGAGAGAAAGAGAGAAAGAGAGAAAGAGAGAAAGAGAGAAAGAAAGAAAGAAAGAAAGAAAGAAAGAAAGAAAGAAAGAAAGAAAGAAAGAAAGAGAGAAAGAGAGAAAGAAAGAGAGAAAGAGAGAAAGAGAGAAAGAGAGAAAGAGAGAAAGAGAGAAAGAGAGAAAGAGAGAAAGAAAGAAAGAAAGAAAGAAAGAAAGAAAGAAAGAAAGGGTAATTCTAGCACACTAAATGTAAACTCTGTTTTATTTAAACATGTGGGTGGTTTATAGTTTATAAAAATACAGCATAAATATAAAATAGTGATCTCATAAGACTGAAATTTTCATGTACCATACTGGCCAAAGATCCTTAGCAGAATCAGACGTGGAAGCTGTCATTTCAAGTCAAATGATTACTCATCAAGCATAATGCAAATGGTAAAATGTAAAGTTTGCAAGATGAAGTTAGATCCTGAGTAGACTTCTTGCATGCAACACCATAAACTCTGTCAGCATGAGTTTGAAATTAACCCAGTGCAGGCTTACTAAGGAGCCACAGATACAATGGACAAGGTAACAAGGGAAGGAAATAATACCTCTCAAGCAGAACATAATGATGAAGAGTTTTCCTTTTCTTACTATATATGTAGTACAAATTGGCTGTACAGTAGAGCCCCAAATCCCTATTCTCTGTCAGATTATACATAGGACTTTGGGAAATGGGAAATAGGAGATTGCATCTTAGCATTTCAGATTTTATTCTAATAAGAAGTGTTTTGATATGCTGAGTATTTTTTTTTTTAAATTAAAACTTGACTTGATACAACCAATATTTTGAATTCTGTCTGCATCTGTAAAGTTCTGGAATGAACAGATGTGAAAACACAAATTGGCCCGTATATCATAGTAAGGTCTTTTCAAGAATGGTAAATTGAATTTTTTGACCTTCAACTTCTAATTTTTAGATATATTAAAGGAAAAGGATTTTTAAATCCTATGTATCTTTAGGGGTATAAAACTTTAGAGAATATAACCCCCTGCAGCATAAAAACCTCAACAGCTTGAGGACCTCAACAGCCTACTCTTTTGGGTAAACACTCCTTGCAGGAAACAAAAATGAGGAGGATGCAAGAGATGAACCTGTATTTTCCAGAAACTACATAAGACATCTCAGTGGTAAATAACAGGTATATGCACTTGTCTTAGTGATGTAAAGATTAGCTTAGTGCTAAAATATTAAAACACTTCAGTCTAAAATGGCTCCTTCTATACTGAACATAGAGAAGCCTTTCCTTGCAAATGCCACCAGGAATTTATAAGAATTTGGGTTAACTTAGACTTATCTAAGCTACTAAAGATGTCTTGCATCAATAACAACCTCTTTCCTTTAATTGCACTGATACCTTATGCAGTGCATTATTCTTCAGTACCCTGTTGAATCGTGTGCTTGTATGTAAATTTTTAACTGCTGAGTTATGGACTCTTGGTGTCTCTACTATTGATTTCTGATACTAAAATGGTCACAGTGATGGATTAGGGTTTATCAGAATTACTACAGGAGGATGAGAAGATTTACAGAGGCTATCTTCACTGCATGTGTGAGAAGAGTCCGCTATAGCAATGCAGCAGGACTTATACATCCAGGTAATTGTATGTTACTGAGGTGAGGGTGGCCTTCCTGATCTCATAGAGCACCCCCTGGTCCCACTGTCACGGGAAGTAATGGTGCTGAAATCGTTGTTCTTCCAGCAAATAGGAAGGAAGAGTTCTATTATGGTTTGTGAGGCCTTTTCTCTTTGTCATAGAGAGTAGGTGCTGGTTAGACATTTTAGTCTCTTTCTCCTGGAACCAATTTTAATCGTGAGCACAGAGCACTCCTTTATTTTGACCTATTACTAAAAGGTTCTGAAAGTGCTGAAAAGTGGTTTTATCACACCATTTATAATTTGAAACACCTGCAGCATATCCAGCTCCTTGTAAAGCTCCCCAAATCACACCCTAGTTCCTGATATTAAATACCTTCAGCTGCTGTACTTTTCCAAGAAAAGTGCTCATCCTTATTGTCAGCCCTAAGCACTTCTGTAACCTTTCTCTCTTTTAAAAAAATTATGGCTTAAGGACAATAAAATTAAGTTTTTTAAGGCCAAGAGAGAAAGAAAGAAAGAAAGAAGAGCAAATGAAAGTAGAAGAGCAGTATGTGGCTATCTACCCAATGAAATAGCAAGCAGAACTGCCTGAAAAATCTGTAAGAAGCTATACAGCAAGAAGTATGCATACTAAAAGCTATATAACAGCTAGATAAAGCAGTTAAACACGGGAAAAGAAGCATAGGACCGAGCAGGCAGACTGTAATGGTAGATTTCCCTTGCACAGGTGTTATTTCAAAAACATTTTCCTATCAAGAAATAAGGATTAAATTCATCCTTCTGTTTGTCTACTCAGAATCACACATATTTTACAGGAGCTTATAAAGCATAAGTTTTCTATAAGTAGGAAATCAAACAAAGCTCCTATTAGAAATGGAGTCTTGCTCCCAGGTTCTCACCTGTCATAACGGCCCCAACTCCACATCCCTACTGGGCCCACAAAAACAAGAAGCACCAATGCTGTGAAATCCTAGATAAAAGCACATGGTGAGGCACCAGCCAGATCCTTCGTTTTCTGCTAGTTGGGCCATTAGCTTGGGCCTCCTTTCTGCCCAAGCATCAGCATTCATTATAGGGGTGGTAACACAACTGTCTTTTGAGCTCCTACTTGTCTTCCAAGCCAATTTCCACTTGCTTGAGGTGGCTCAACAGGCCCAAAGTTTAGCAGGGGGGGGAGATGTCACATCTAAGACACAGTTTGCATAATTTTCTTTTAAAAAAGACATTAAATGTTCACTAAAAGCCTCAGTGCTCCCAAAACAATTTTCTGATATCATAGATAGCAAAACTATTCAGTACACAGGTAGTATACGCAGTACAGAATAAAAGAATAATTTTATATTGTCCAGGGATGGTTACCCACAGGTAATGTATCAGTTTCAGAATAATGGTATGGCTATTATTAAAAACCATACCATCAAACACTTTCTTTCATTCTTTCTGACTATTACATGCTTGTCTCATTGTTTCATCACCAGTGTATGTGAAATATTTGATTTTATACTCTGCAGCATTACTTGACTCTTTGGAGCCTTATCTGGTCTTACAGCCTGAGAAACAGTTAAAAGAGACCTTTGACATGCCAAGAAGACTTTAGTACAGAGACTCAAAGGTATGTGATAAATAGAGATACAAAAATGGAGGAGCTATCCCACATGGAGGTAATTCTGCCTTTGATTCAGGATTTGGGGATTTCAGTGTGTCTAATGGTTAAGCATCTACCTGTTGGATCAGTCTTCCTCAAGTAAAGGAGACAGCAATAGAGGGGGAAAAGGTGCTTTTGAAGATATCCAAACCTAAGCTCTAATTCACCAAAAGTAAGTACTTAGTGATTGACATTAAGGACTTTTAAAATTAATTTTAGATTGAGTGGATCTCTCTCTGGAGGTCTTCAAAAGTACCTAACCTTTCTCCTACATCTAGGAAAGAAATTTATTTATTATAAATTTTATTTGGTTATTTATTTATTTATTTATTTATTTATTTGAAAAATTGAGAGAGAGAAGAAAAAAAAGATTGGGGGAATCACAAGGCACTTAGGATGAAGACCCAAGTGCTGGAGATACAAAAATGTAGGTACCCTTTCTTTGGTGAAGCAGAATTTTGGAAAAGTTTCTGAAAGAAAAATGGAAATAACAAGCTAGCACCATTGTGCAACAAAATAATGTTCCATTTTTCTATTTTTAAACTTTCTTGCCACTGGAGATATCTGTAAGAAAATAGCAATGAAGGTAAAATAAATACCTTTCCAGTATAAACGACTGATAAATTAGGTCTCCATTAAAGACAATGCCATTGATATATTCCTTACCTGAAGTTTTGCGAAACTTCTCATTCCTTCTCCCATCTGCATGTAAGACAGCACATTAAACTTTTCCTAATAAGTTCCCAAAGCTTTGTGTTAATGTATACTACAAAAAAAAGGAAGACAACTGATAAGTTAGTGGGGCTAGAGTACACAAAGAAAGAGCCGATAAACAAACCACCGTGCCTTGAGGCAGTTTCCGTAGTGAAAAAGAAGTACTTGGCCTGAACTCAACTATACAGATGAAATGCCAAAAATTAAGTAACTCCTGGCTTTAAAGCCCCTGAGAGTCACTAGAAAGCTTCTCCAGACTTCAGATTACACTGTAATTTATTTTTCAGTGATTCTGTAGTGAGTAAATCGGTAACTGCCATTAAGGAAATGGAGTTGGTTTCCTGTTCCTGAAACAGATTACTCACAAGACCCTGGATCAGTCACAATGCAGCACTGGAAAAGATAAAATTATTTTTTTTATTGTATACATATCAATACTGGAATATTAAGGCAGAGGAGAGTGATGGAACCAATTTAAAGGCTGACAGTAGAGAGGTCATAAGTGAAGTATGATACCTGTATCAGAGGAAAGATGTGTGTAAGTCAGTGACATTTAAGACAAGAAATAAATGTTTCCCTGTCCACAAAAAGAAGTTATGGAGCCTCTTGAATCACCTATGAAACAATTAAAATACCTAACTTCCTGAAAGTACTTACCAAGGAAAAAACAATAATGCAGAATGCAACAGGAACTTCTGGCCAAATACTGACTTCAAAGGAGAGTGTATGTCTTGTCATATTATCCATAAGCTAGTTATTTAAAAATCCTTAAGCATTTGCATTTATTTAAATATTCTATATGAGTTTAAAGCATTTACTCCTCACATTAAAATTAGTTATCTGATACAGAAATTATCTGATATGTGATAATCTGAATCAACCAATGTTTCTTCTGGTTTTGAAATCTTGTGGTTGCACCTTATCCATCTTGTGGTTGTATCCTTATCCATCTCCAACACCTTTGTGTAACAGGGTATATAAAGTCATTTTTAGGTGCTATTACTATGTTGTTTATTTTACAAGCAGACTAAAAAGAAAAAGATTGTATCTATTCTTGGTAACTATTCCTATAATACTTAGGAAGTATTAGTTTTAAATCTCTCTTTTCTGTGTCCTCCTTACAGTCTATACACTCGGGAGCCAAGGGAATGCTACTCATTTCAGTGGCTGTTTTAGTGTTCTGACAATAAAGGAAACTCAAGAAATATTGCTTCCCCAGCTTAAAATTGTTTTCTGGAGGTAGAAGGGGAAACCAGGGGAAACTTCCATACTTAACACAAAAGCCATTGGTAATACTGAGAATAAAGTCCTTGTTCATGGATCTTACAGTTCTAGAAGCTGAGATGGTTGGACTTGCCAAGAGCAGAAACCATAATGATCTCTTAGAGTAACTAAATCGAGGGTGGAAGTTTCCTTCCAGGGTTTTACGACCAGCTGAAACAAACAGGTTCTTGAAGAAAAAGACAGACACACATAGAGATGTCCTTTTGTCACATTCTGGCTGGCTGTGAGAGCCCAGAGTTGGGGGTTGTGCAAAGGTGGCCCTTCTGGTGTCAGAAGATCTTGTTAAAACCTGTAAACTCATAATCGTATTTGTACTTGGCGCTTCCTACTTCTCATGTCCTTCCTTTTCTAGAGGAACAAATTTAACTTGTCTTTTGAAATCTCATTACCGCAAAAATTTCTCCTTCCTGTGTCAGCCAGGTCTTGCTGGCTGACAAAGAGAGAAAACAAGTTTTAAGAAAAAGCAGGATTATTAAATGGAAGTTGTTTACCCAGAGACTGGTATAGCCAAGTTAGAGCATGCACTGCAAGTTGCCCAGCTGCTGTGCTGCCATCACGCTCTGTACGTGGCAGTTGCCCAGATTTTGGGGCTAGTAGGAGATCAGATACAGTCTGGCAGGTGATGAAATGTATTGCAAGCAAAAGGAAGTGGTGGGGTGGCACAGATAAAACTGTAGCAGTGTTAATGTAACAGAGCAAGCAAAATAAGCTTAAAAACACAAGGCATCACAGTGTGCAGAAAGCTTAGCTTCATTCCAGCAGAAAGATATTCTGGTTAATTCATGCAATCATTTTGCTATCACTTGTGCTTACTCTGAATAACAGAAAGGCTCAAAGTACTTTTTTACGTCTCTGACAGAATATTAATAAGAGCAACAACAAGGGACCATTCAGGAAGCCATCTCGCTAGCTGGCATTCCAGAAATTCCCTCTTGTTATCTTCAGCAAAGACATCAGCTATAGTGAAGATATTTATCTGATGTGCTATGAGACATATGCATGACATGGAAGGAAAACACATGGTAACTCAAGCTCAAGTGTTTTCTGAGGAAAGGACTGCTATGCACAACTGATGGTATTTTTCTACAACTAGCCTGTGTGCCTTAGTTTGCTGTCCTTCATGTAACTGGGAATGAAATGTAAGGAGGCTGATAATGGGAACATGAAATCAAACAATATAAAACAATTTGATTCCTCAAAAGAATTATGTAGGAAGTGTAATGCTTGGTTCCTTCCAGGCTCTGTTGACTTTAGCTTATTATTTATAAGGCTAAAAGCTGCTTCCAGGAAGAAATGGAGATGAATACACTGTTAACAATCTAAGGATTATTCTCAGACTGACTCAAACCCAAAAAGGTCATAGATGTGAGCAACACAGTCTGCTTTTCTAAGACAAACTGAGAGTTAACTGTGCTGGGAAGAACTCACTAAAAGAGAGGAGAAACACGTACACAGAAATGCTCAGATTTTTTTTCAAGGTAGATGTACAAAGTAACTGTTTTCTACAGCAAAGAGAGGTCTATTTGTTTACCAAAAATAGTGAAGTCAAAAACTGACACAAAGAGCACACTTTATGTTATATGGATTCAAATTTATTATTATACATACATCCAATTAAATCCACAAATACTTGTTTCCTAAAGAAATAAGACTATTATGCCTAAAGTGTATACTGATTGTAGGCATTATCTTTGTATTCAGAAATCAATAGGACCTTACATTTGCATTTAACTTCCTGTGGCTTTATGATTTCAATGGGAAATTTCACAACAAAAAACCAATTTATGAATCAATATTATGTTGGTGCATACTGCAAAATTGGAAAGATCTGATCTGTGAGATTCTTCAGACTTTTATAAAACCCATGCATCAAGAAAGATAATGTTCAAAATAGGAACCTACCTAATTAGTTATGTGCCAGTTAAAATAAATTACATACACAAAGAGGTACTGAGGCAAGCGTCTATTGGATGATAGCAAAAACAAGCAACACTATCTTGGCTCATGTTGTAACCATTAAAACTGTGGACAGCAATATTTTTCAGAAGAATTCATATAGATAAATCCAGCTCTAAGTGAAAGATTAATCTCCTCAATAAATCATCCTGAAGTTAATTATTCCCAACTGACTTAAAAGATCTATGCTGAAGCAGCAGTTTTTAATTGCATTTTAAGTGATTCATTCCTTTATACAGTCATTACATGTGTGTATGATCAGTTCCTTAGATGACCAAAATGTTAGTTAATTAATTAAGGTTTTTGAGTTCATTAGGCCTATACAAAGTGGGCACTTGTCGGTTTGCCCATGCCACTGTATTGCCTGAAACCAGGCTTCAGCAAGGATCTTCTGCAGTCAGCAGTTCACGATCTGCTATGTTAACTGCATTTTGCAGCATTCTGTATTTATTTGCTACTGCAGAACAAATTCAGAGCAGAGCCAGCTTCAGATTTCAAAGTGGTTTTTTCCCCAGGAAATTACTTTTCAGGGTGAATACAAAAATTTTATCCTTTCAATTAATAGTTATGACTGAATGTTCTAGGCTTGTCTGCTTTTCAGAACTTTTCATAATATAATGCAATCTCTCTTAAAAGGGAAATCTCTTCCTGTTTTTGACAGTCACAACAGAACTTGCAATCACTAGACTGAGCCAACTTTTTAGTTTATTCTGGATAGTAGGGGTCAAAGCTGGGGATTGAAAGGGTTAAAAACTGTCTTTTGGACAAGTCTAAATATTGCTCCATTTGAAAATGATGTGAAAAACAACTTGCAGTGCATGAACCTGAGGTTTAATGTGCAAATACTTTTGAAGAACTGTCTAGTCTTATATACTTTCCTAGATACCTGCTATATGGGTACTCTGAGACAGAACAGTAAAAAGACTTTTGGTCTAATCCAGTTCAGCTCCTCACTTCCAGACCATAAATTGTGGGAGTGTGTATAAAGGAATCAATGTAACTACATTTGTGAGCTCTACAAGCAACAAAGAGAACATGAGAAACCACACTGAAGATGAAAATAGCATAAGACTGACCAGAGGCAGGAAATGGCAAGGAATTACCAACTAGACAGGGCTCCTTACCCTGAGAAAGTGAAGACCTAGGGGGACAATATAATAGAAGGCTAAAAGTAGCCATGTCAGGAAGAAGGTGAATGAGGAATGATTATTTTTCTGTGTAAGAACTAGTGGTTGTCCAATAAAGTTGTTGAGAATAAAAAGAGGAATGAAGCCCTTTAACATGATATTGCTAAAGTCTTAGAATTCTCTGCTGCTAGATGCTGAAGATTGTGTAAGTTCACAGGTGTTTGAAAAGCAACCACATAAAGTCGTGAACTAGAAATCCACCAAGCATTATTAGATACAAGGACAAAGCTACTGGTTTAGAATCTGAGAATGGGAGTAATGGGAATACCATTATATGTTTGCTTTACATTTTTGTGCCTCTGCAGTCTTTCCTTAGTTCTCCCCTTGCCTAAACACCCTTATTGCTCACTTGGAGAAACACAATACTGAACTAAATCAATCTGTTACCTAACCTGGCACACCTATTTCTAGAAGCCCCTTGTTCAACTCACATTTCTCTTCATTTGTTTTTCCCCTGAACTACACAAGACATTGAACAGTTGAGTAACTAAAATTTCAGAAGGTAAAAAGAATACCATGCCTTTCCCTGTCACAACACATTTGGAACTTTCTCCTAAGCCATGGGGTTTCAGCTCTAAGAATCCAAAGAATTGTAAAAGATATGGACAGATGAAAAACTGAAATATGCCAGTGGCACCTTTAATATCTAAATAAAACAAATCCACAAAAATCCCAATGTCCTTAACTTAGGGCAAGGGATGTTCATGAAGACTCTGTGGTACCTCTCAGCCCTACAGCTCCTAACCAGATCATTGGCAGCCTTGCCTACTCCTACCCCAGCCTAGGTTCAGTCTCTGCTGGGATCATACTTCACTTTGCTAAGCCCTGCAGTGTGGCTGGCAAACGCTGCTCTGGGGTACAGGGCTCTGGAATGCATTGCACTCTGCAGCAGCGAGGCCCCAGGGACTCTGCTGGAAATGTTGGCTTCATTAACGCTGTCAGGAGGGAAAGGGAAAGCAATTAGGGTAACCCTAAGCCCCCACAAAGATTGCAGGGTAGTGATTTTACTGACAATTAAAGGAGAGAAAACAGGAGAGCGGAAATACCACTGAAAGTCAAGCTCTTTGTCTATACAACCTATACAACAAAATGGTTCTGCTGTTAAAAAGTCAGAATAAATTCTGATTTTCAGTGCTCCAGTAAATGTTTATATACTGTAAAGGTTTACAAAGAAATAATTGTGTCAGTGTCTTCTTGGTTATGCATCCGCATCTTATAATGAAAAACATAGATTACAATGTCTTTGTTGTACTACATTGTTCTATAACTGTGAATTAGGTTGTGTTTAATTTTAAGTATTTCCAAAAGATACAGATAATTACAGCTCTTACTAATAGCACTGAGGCAAATGTGAATTCTCAGGTGGGCTTTTAAGCCCCATCTCAGCACGTTTGATGTAGAAACAAATATTAAAAGCACTCTAGTATTTTTTGTCAATGCTTTCCTGAAAAATTATATTTAAAATATATATTCTTTTGGTCCTTCATGCAGTAAGCATAATGAAAACAATTTTAATCTTAAAAATGATTCATTGAAATGCCAAAGATTAAATTAGAGATATTAACTACCAATCCTTTTCTCATTTACTTGCAGCTGGTCATACCAATCTTCAGACAATATATGTGAAGTAAGTCATGTCTACTATCTCCATTATGGTGTTATGACACGATTTGGCACATTTTTAGCTCAGTTGCAAAAACGAATGGTGGGCCATACACATTCAGAATGATATGTGATCCTCAGCAACTCTAGGGCAGCAGTATAAAAAAAATTTGCTTATTTTCTTCAATAAATGAAGGAAAACTGCCTGCATTATGGAAATGAGTATTTAGTGCAATATTTGACTGACAAAGGACAGGTCCAGTTCTTTTTCAGCTACTTCACATAGATATTCTACCATATGAAACAGTATCTAAACTAGACATTTTTGAGCTGAAGAAAGAGCAAATGAAACAGAGAAGAGAGAACTAAAGTCTGCAGCAAAATATTGTCTCTAATGAAAAATTTTTTTTCATCTGCACAAACACTTGAATAATTAGTCATCAGTGCTTCAAACTGGAAATTTGCAAAAAGTTGTTGAGAGTGGCTTTCAGTAGTATAAAGAGCTAAAGCTCTTCAAGGTCTCAATTACATCCTTGGAGGAGCTATAAAAAATGAAAACATGCAGATTGTTCCAACCTATGAGAACACCTTCATTTACTACTTATTTGTCAAATTGAATAAACTACCAGTGATGACAATTGGAAAGTTCTGGATAAATAAAATACGCTCAAAAGTGGGAAAAAATTTGTATTATCAGGTAGCTGCAGCTTTGCTGAGTGAGCTAATTGTTCATGCAGAGACATTTTCTACATCTGTCACTTCAGACAGTAATGGCTTCTAATTCTAGAAAGCCATTTGCCTAGAGCAGTAGTTGCTATTGCTCTAACTTAGCAACAAACCCAGTGCAACCTCCACTTCTTCAGCTGCACAAAGACACTTGGCTCTCACCAAGTATCTCTGTCACTGGCACATTTTTATATGCCTCACATGTAGAGCACTTAACCATGGAATGGTTGGCTCAGAATACTGATAAATTGATACTGTTAATATCCATTTACCTTCCCTGTCCTGGAAGCAACACTTTCAACAGAAACAGGCCAGAAGTGACACCTGCTATACAAACATGCTGGTTTACAGGTGTGTTCAGTCCATGCTCAGTTTTGCAGCTCCAGCATAACTGTGTTATTCATTCTTACACCCTTCATGCCTTAAACTTCAGCAGCATATAGTATTCAAGGAAGTCTTTGCAATCTACTTTTCAAAAATGCATCTTTCTTTAAGCTCAGACCTAACTTCCACTCTACCCAGAGTGGATTTGAAACCTAGGCTTCAGAATAAACATGTCTGCATACATTTCCTACATGGAGGTGAATGAAAGCTGGAGTTGGAGTTCAGCAAGAAGAATAAAGATGGCATTCTGTGGAAACTGTTTCTCTGCATCTGTCACCAAAGTTCATCCTCTTTGTTCCTGCCCCATACCAAAAAAGAGCATTTGAAGACTGAGGTGACATTTGCTTTCTTCCAGTCCTCAGGCACCTCTCCTGATTGCCATGACCTTCCAAAGATGATCATGAGTGACTTTGCTATGGTATCCACCAGCTCTCTCAGCACCCATGGATGCATCCTTTCAGGGCTCATGGACTCGTGGATGTCCAGTTTGCCTGGGTGTTCTCTAAACCAAATCTCCTTGGCCACAGGAAAGTCTTTCAACATTGTTTTACCCTGGTCTCCAGGGTCAAAGATTCCTGAGGGCTGGTCTAGCCAGTGAAGATGGTTGCAAAGATTGATCTCAGTTACTCTGCTTTCTCTGCACCCTCTGTTACCAGGGTCCCCTCTCCATTCATTAACAGAACCACATACCCTTAGTTGTTAATGATGTGTTTGAAAAAGCCCTTCTCGTTGTCCTTGATATCCTTGGCTGGACTTTATTCCAGATGGACTTGGCCTTCCTTGTTTCATGCCTACTTGACCTGACAACCTCTCTATATTCATTCCAAGGGGCCCAACCCTGCTTCCATCTCCTGTGTATTTCCTGCTTACACTTGAGTAATGACAGGAGCTCCCTGTTTATCCATGCAGGTATCTTGCCTCCTTTGCCCAATTTCTTGTTCATCCCAATGCATTCTTCTTGAACCCAGAGAAAGTGATCTCTAGAAATCAACGTTCCCTGCAGGGCCCATTCCTATGGGATTCTTCCACGAAGATCCCTGAAGATGCTAAAGTCAGCTCTCCTGAAGTCCATGGTGGCAATCTTACTTGCTGCCCTGCTCTTCCTCACTACTGAGATCCACAATCTCAGGGTCACAACTGCTAAGTCTGCTCCCAACCTTAACATCTCCATCAAGACCTTCCCTGTTGGTTAGTATGAGGTTAAGCAGCACACCATTTTTCGTGGGATCCTCCACTGCCTGGGACAAGAAGTTGTCTCAGTGCTTTCCAGGAACCTTCTGAACTCTTTGTGCCTCTCTGGACTGCATAGCTTCTCCAGCAGATGTCAAAGTAGATAAATCCCCCACAAAAAACAGTTCCTGTGACTTTGAGGCTGCTCCAACTCCCTGTAGAAGGTCTCATCCCCTTCCTCCTCCTGCTCCAGTGACTTGTAGCATACACCCACAGTAGTGTCACCCTTTCTAGTCTGACCTATTATCCCAACCCACAAGCACTTTTTATATAAAAATTCACCAGTACTGTTTAGGTTTTTCTGCATACAAAAACCAGAACATTAAAAATGCATTTCTTCTCACAAACTTTCCTTAGAGAAGGCAAACCAGCAAAGCATATTGTCTTTGCATAGTACATTTACAGCATACAATTCCTTATTAAACTCGCACAGTGCTTTGCCACATACTTAAAAATGGGTTTGTGATACAGCACTCTGAGAGGCTCTGAGGGTTTTACTGAGATTCTCATGATGCTCTTATTCTGTAATTATTGTCCTGTGTTTGAGAAATGTCTGTGGGATACATACTTCATCTTGAGAAAAACATGCAGTATTAAGCAACTGCCGTTCCAGAAGAAAGATGCTCTGACCACAGGAAAAGTTTCCTGCTTGATTGAAACCAGTTTATTCAGAACTACCTCTTCTGGTATTCCATATGGAGGGAACAACTTGCTGAGTTCAGCCAGGGACTTTTTTATTCCCCTTGGCTGCCATCAAAATTAAGATTAAAAGTAATTTCACATTGTCTAAAGATGCTAATTTAAAGAACATTTCTTCCTCTAATTCCCTGTAATTTAATGCTGCAAATGAAAAAGTGGAAACTATTTAAGACAATATCAAGGGGAAAATGGAGACCATGACACTACAGGTTATAATGAGGGAATTGTAGCCAAGATCGTGTTTAAAACTACAATGGGTCTTCTCTTGAAGAGCAACCTGATGAACATAAAGTAAGAGAACAGCTACTACAACCTAAAGCTACTACTAAAGCTGCTACTTTTAATTTTAAGTGTTTGTTATTTATCCAGACAGTATCAGCCCTCACATACCATGAATTTGTGGGGTGGGTAGGCAAAGTGTGCAGCCTCTAGGAACTGAGAGGCTGCCAGTGTCAGTGCCTTACTTGGCCACAAGCCTTTACCACAGCTGAATTCCATGCTGTCCATCTGATTTCCATACCAGTTCACACATACTGGAAGCAGGGCCTCAGAAAAAAGCAAATACCGACTCCAGTTAGTGCAAGTCCAACTAAGAGCAAAGGAATGACCTGTGTGTCATGTGTGTAATACTCCAAAATGTGTATCAGTAATGTTCGTAGGTAATTCTGTAAATGGAATTTAGGAATAACACTATTTAATGATGAACAACTTTTAAATGTGTTGAAAGCGTGCTAGGAAAGATCTTAGAAAATACTCCTCTGGTATCCATCTAGGTATTCTTTGTACATATACCACAATAGGCAGCAAGAGACTAAACAGTCGAAACACAAAGTAACATGATGGTATAAATTCACACTAGCTGCTTATTAAGACACCTTTAAAAATTCTCAATTTCTAAATCCTAGGTTACAGCAAATAACTAGGTTCAGCACATAACCTCAAATGTAAAGTCCTGAAAGTAAATATAATTTTTGTCTAAGTTCTCATTGACATCCTGTGGTGACAGCACATTTTGCTGAGATCAACAGGAGTTACAGTCATCCAGTACATCCTGGGACAGGATCCAGATAGTTGCTATTAAAAAGTCATAGATATAAAGTCTAATATGGAAAGAGAGGGCTATAACAATCTGTATAAATCAAAACTATAAATTCTAAATACTCTACTAACTGCATTGTATAAATGTAATAAGGTAAGAAAAAGGAACACAAAGCAGTAGTCAGCATGATTACAAATGAAATTATTTAATTTTATTTGGAACAATGTGAAAATTTGTACAGATGCTATACTAGATGGAATTTGTAGGCTTGTTAGTTCAGGAGAAATATAAACATTTTGCTCATCAGGTCTGTTAGGAATAATTAACAATTTCCCTTCCAAAACCAATAAAAAATATGAGTAACAAGTATTTTTTTCAATCAGGTCTGGCCAATTTAGATCTGGTATATTTACAAGCTTGTGTAATTACTAATGCAGCCTTCTCAAAAAATCCCAGATCCCTGGGGAAGGTCCAAAGGACTGGAAAAAAACATGGACTGTTTGGACCATGGTTAAAAGAAAATTGGGTAATTTAGGAACTTTAGGCCTGCCAACCTGACAATCCACGCTTAAGCATCCATTTATGTGGTTGAAAACTACCTATCCAATGTAATAACTAGTGAAAATTATACTGAACATATGTGTCTCAGTGATGTCCATCAACACTGATGTATAGAAAATAGAGGCACTTTTACAAGTCTTTGTTCCTTAGTTGTTAGAAGTTAAACTGTGGCATAATGTTTAAGAAGGAAACATCTTAGGCATTCCCATGCATTTTGACTGATAATTGGGACAGAATTCTGGAGACAGAATATAGGTGCTCCCAGTCATTGTTTACTGAACATAAACTCCAGTGACACTTAAACCCCTGGGCCTGCTAATTCAAACCTTGAGAATGGAAAAATACACAGGATAGGACAATGTTACTTTTCTTTGGTGAATTCCCTTATTAGAATGAGAAGTATCTGAAATCAGAAGTTCAAAAGACATTGATAAATTGAAGAGGATTTAGAGAAGAGACAGGAGATGACTAAAGGAGTCAAAAACATGCCTCACTGACAGACCACAGAAGCTCATTCTGTTTAGATATCCTTCTCCTGACACTAATAACTCCATTATGCTGTGAGCCCGTTCTGGGAGCTGATCCAGCTGAAAGGAGGCCTGCCTTTTCCTGTTTGCTTGTTTTAAGGTTTCCATCTTCACCAGGTCCCTAAACTGGTCCACTCCATGGCCACGTCAGCAATGCCAACACAAGACCTGTTATAGTGTTAGCATTGAAACACATAATCACGGAATGATTATATGGAGGTGCTTTATTGAAGAGCTCTGGGAATCAGGGGTGCAGACCCAAATCTGACTCCGACATGGATCCGAGATGGACATATTTTTATACCCTTTTCGTTATATAACTATATATTAATTATATTAATTATTAAACCCATATTGTTCTATTGTATACATTGATCTTATCCAAGCATGAATTCTTGTAATTTTCATTACAAATATCCTTTCTCATTATTCTTGTTACGATTACATTGTTTCTCATGATGCTTATTACAATTAAACAATAATCATATTCAATTACCAAACAATCATTACATTTAACAATCATATCATTTGTCATATGATGATTATGCAGGTGTAGCTTCACATGATCTAGAAAAAAACAAAGCTCAGTATTCGTTCCCAGGGCCTGGTTCCCTTTCCCAGGCCTACCAGACCCAACCTTTCTTTCCACCCCCTGAATCTATTGTATGCAATTCCCATTATTTTAGTAACATTTTAACCCTATGCTGTCAACAGGGACCAGAGGCAGGGAACTGAAGGAAATGACAGGACAGTTCATCCCCAGGTCTTGATCAATGGAACTACTTCTGTACATACCCTCCTGCAGAGCACTCACTACAGCCTCATGGTGTCAATAAAGAAGACATTGCAGAGCCTTCTGGGTGAAAGCCAAAGATGATGGCATTCACAGCCTAACAATTAACCAGCCTAACAATTAAATGTCTTCTTTTGCACAAGAACTATCATCCATGAAGTTAGATGACAGCCCAAGAAATTTCACTGCCTGATTTAAAGACTCTGTTAGGGGAAGCCCTACAGCATGTGCTATGTTGAACAGCAGACCATATGATCTTGACGTTTCTTTCTGTCCTCAAATGATAGGAAGTGATTGTTCAAAAACATCCAATCTGATAATTGTCAAACTTAAACTCTCTTCTAGAAAAAGAAACACTGATGCATTTGTATACATATACTCTTAATCTAACATTTTTCTGAAGAAATTGGACTGTTTGGCCCAGGCACCTGCAGGTGAGTGATCTTCAGCCTCTTGCATGATACAAAGAAGTCTAAGAGGATAAACATGCTAATGCTCCTGCAAAACTGATAAAGTTATCATTTTCAGCTTAAACAGAAAATGTGCCTTTACCCAGTGTTAATATAGTTTATATAGCACTTTTCACGGTTTATTTAGACCATAAAATTTTAAAGAACTGTAAAACTCTTTTTAAGTGAGTTGTCCTTATTTTCCCTTTAGTGCCATGGCAGATAAACTATTAGACAGACTACTGTAACAGCTGAATCCTTCCCATATTCCAACCGTACCTTGAGACAGCAGATAAAGTGCAGACTGTGAGAGCAAACCCTGGAAATAAGTGGGTCAGAAGTCTGGTGGAGAAGAAGTGCCAGTTCGTGGCTGCTGGACTGCACAGAGAGCACCAGAATACAAATGCTGGCCCTTTATTCAGACAAGGCACCAGCAGCACCAGTGCTGGCTCAGGGACCACTGCACTACTTTGGCCGTGGCCAGGAAGGGAGCGAGGCACAGGGGGCACCTATGGTCAGGGACAGGGGGTAATCCTGGGGCCTGGGACTCAGCTGCCCACCTGTAAAGGTGGTAACTGCACTACTTAATTAGTGGCTTGTCTCCATTTTCTTCCGTTTTCACTTAGAGTTAGGATTAAAAACACAAATGAGATTAATTTTTTCATGATCAGGCTTGGTTGTTTATTAAATCTTATCTAAAGTATAGAGAGTTCCATAACACTTCTAGCTACTAGCTAAAAGCGAGTAAAATGGAGACCTCAATCTAGTTAGTTATAAGGTCTTTTAAAGTTAAACAGTCTAATAAAGAATTAACACATAAATAATAATATGTATTATTTATACTTTTGATTTAATAATATACTTTTGTGACCTGCAGTGTAGTACTAACTATCCATCCAGAAACTATTACCCAAAATCATGAAGAAGGAAGAAGATAGAAAAAGACAACACCTAAAATCTTCCATCTTGCCCTCTACTTATTATTATATTCTAAAACCTTCAAATTCAAAACTCTTCACTATGTGAAATCACACACTTTTATTTTAACTACACACTTGTGACTTTCACTCCATCACTTAAATTTGAAAGCCTACTCCAAGGCCTCAAGTTAAAAACAGTGTTCTCCTGGGGGTCAGTGTCAGAAAGCACAGAAAGCTCAAAAATCCCAGGTTTCTGGGTTCCAACAGCCAGCCAGCTTGGCTCTGACTGCACAAGGGATCACAACAGGAAGGGATTGCTATGGAACAACTGGGAATAACTGCAAGACCTCCTGATGCTTGCAGCTTGCAGAAATATTCCTGCCTTGAGCTGTCAGCCATAGGAAGATGTGGAAGTGAATCTTACAAGGTGGGGAGAATTACGAATGTTTGTACAAGACTGAAAATTTGGGGGAAAAACGCATCATAAAAGGTCATTTTTGGTACAGACTCTGCCCTTTTAAAGAGAAAAACTTTTCACTTCAGGCTTCTAATAATCACAGGCTTTGCTGTAATTGTCACTAAGCTATTTGAAAAATATGAGTCAAAACCAAACTACATCCGAACCTATGGAAGTCTACATAGTCATGAATATATGCTTTTCTAAAGGACCACTTATTAATGGTGAGTGTGATCTTAAAGTTCAGCCAAGACCAGAAAAACAGACAAAACTGAGATGGCAACATTGTAAGTTATTTCAGCTATCTCTGAAATAAAAAAAATAGGTTGTTCTCATCACACCAGCACTGCATTCCCTCCTCGAGAATGTTGGAGAGGGGAGAGGACTGGAACACTTTTCTTTTATTTTTTTTTTTAATAACAGCCTGCTCCTTAATAAATTAACCAAGGCTCTGTTCTTACCTCAAAACTACAAATTAAAAACATAGATCACACCGTCATTATCAATGGATCTGTTTTTGTCATCACAAGATAGATATTCTGGTCTCAACTTCTTTGGCTGAACTTCAATTAATCTACACTTAAATTCTAGGTTGAGAAAATTACTAAGTTGCAAAAGGCAAGTCAGGGGCTACATGGAGCTAAGCATTCTAATCCTAGTGATTCCATGATTCTATGATTCCTATGTGCTCCCTTGGGAACTTCCCTTCCTTTTGCATTATGTTGAAACAAAAAGGATGATAAAATGTTAACTCGAAGCAAGGTGTGCCGCTAACATTGTCACTTCCCATCTGCTAAACACTGAGCTTTTTTAAAGGAGAAAAACAAAATAATTTCTTTCATCCAGATGATACAAAATAAAACCTAGAACAGGCAAATGTCATTAAGGACTTTAGCTTTCCAGGGCAGGTTGGGTTTGCAAGGTGGGTGTGTGAGTATATTACTCGGATTCTACAGAAAAATATCTTTGATTTCTTGTGATACCAAGAATTTTTCCCAAACTGCTTGAAGCTGCTCCCACTTTGTGCAAGAATATTTCCTAGCCTTTGTTTCTTCACAAGGAAAGAGATCTGCTTCAAATCTCTGACTCACAGTTGCCAACAACTTTGACAGAAGAATCAAATGCTCCATAGTGTGTGCTAAAAAACTTGTAGAGCAAGAAATGTGTAACAGAATTTAATTTTATTCCAGTTTGAGCACAGTGGAGAGTAGAATGGGGAAGAAATGTGATAATTTGACCAGCTATGGTTTTGACTGTCACAGCAGTTGTGCTGCATATTTCCAACAGACTCTTTGCAATGGTGGTGTTACTACCTCAGCAGTCATACATATGAGTTTTGTTTAGCAGCAGGGGAAAAACACATGCAGCTCATTTTAATGAAAAACAAAATTAGCATTCGGCTTCATAAAACTAAGTACTTTCTAAATAAATAACACATTAGTTCTAATATTTCATTGAAAACTATACTGAACAGATTTCCTACAATAAAAAAAGGACAAAAAACAACCCTGCCATGAGACAAATCAAGTCTTCAGAATGTTTTCCTGCACGCTTTGATTCACCCTTGGAAATGCGGCAGAAATTAAGAGATTGTAAGTATTTTTAAGACATTCTAGCGTACCCATTATTTTGACTGACTGGCCAGAGCTGCAAAAGTAAGAGTGACTGCCTTCCTTCTCACTCTATAGGTACTTAGTACACAGACTATATAGACAGTGCCAGGTATAAATCACAGTATTCTGTTAGCCTTGTTTCCTGCTGAAATAAGGCTCATGGCCCTTGCATTGTCCATTTGGGTGGACATCTGTACCCCTTAACTTCTGAGTTGACGGGTAATTGAAACACAATCAAAAGAACTGGAAAACCTTACAGCTGTTCTTACAAATTCTATCAATACTGATGGCTGCGTAAAGGAAAGGAAGAAGAAAATACGTAGTTCATGAAGGGACAAAGCCAAAATTCAGCCATAACCTTCAGCCTAGCAGAAGGTGGCTCTGTCAAGGAATGTGCCTCCTTTTTCAAGTAGAAATTGAATAAAATTGGCAGGGATGAGCAGAAGGGGTAGTAAAAAGAAAATGAGACCTAAGCCTTCAGAAAGGCAGACTCAATATTTTGTTGCTCATAGAATGACCTCCTTTCTTATATTACTGCATGATAACAAAGCACTCAAATACTATCAAGTTGTCAAATTAAACAGCTGATTAAATTTCCTTCAGCTGGTTCCTTTGTAGTATAACCATACTCAAGAGAGAACTATTAAATGTACAGGCACTTCACACGTGGATTATACTAACAAGTCACTACTAATTTTGCTATGAAGTTGACCACAGGTTTAGAAAAGTTTGCTAGATATCACACGGTAGGTAATAAAAATTTCTAGATGCAATTCTCTCAGATCATGTATTACCTTAGGCATTCATGTTTCTTTCATTAAATGAGCACTGTATCCCATGTTATTATTCTCTGGCTTCATAAAAGCTATCAACATTTACTTCAACAATTACTCAGTGCTATTCAAATTAATCTGTACAATCACTATTCCTTCATGAAGACTGACTGGCCAGTACTACAAAAATTCTCTATGATGCTTAAAAGGAAATTATGCAGTCTGAGTATTATACATTTCTGTTTATCTTGCCACAGGTGTTACTAGAGGTCTCTGAATACATCATTTTCTTTGTGTTTCTGCTTTACACATCAGTTTGGAGTCTTTGCTGAAGTTACAAATATGATACTGTGGAGAGCAAAGCTAACAACATCTGCACAGAGAATTAAAAGGACAGCATAAACCACACAACCGAGTTAATATTTAAAGAACAAAAATTTAATTTGGTATGCAACTTTTTCCTAGGAGGATCTTTATTTCCAATCCTATACATGTGAAAATAAGAATGAATAAGTGGCTCATTATCTACATGTATAAAAATATAAACATCCTATCAAACATACGCAAAATCACTCTTCATGATACGCATCACTGAAAAGACCTATGCCTTAATTTCTAATTAAAAGAAAGACTGCCCTTGTGGGTTTTTTAATAGCACTTGTAAATGCTACTGCATTCATCCATAAGTACATGAACTGTGAACAGCAACAGCTACAAGATGCATACAGGACTCCAGTATTGTGCCTTTATATTTTCGTGTTTTCATGTCAACAAGTCAGGAGTCATTGTGTTTATCCATTCTTCGAGCTCTCAATAGAAAAGATCAGCAAAACTCATTGACTTTGTCTTGAGCCTTTTTCTTTTTTAAAAGTTTACTGCCTTTACTAAGTAATGGCTCAGAAAAATATCATCTTCTGTGGCAAAAATTACTATTATATTTATGGCACCATCATTTTAAGCCTGCTGACAATACTGATAATGAGTTATCAGTAAATTAAAGGCCCATTTCTTAACATTAATAATGCTTAAAAGTTTTTAGCACGAAGACTAAAAAAAAATTCTGTTTATATTACATCTATTTTTACATAAAAAATGAAAATTACTGGGTCGTCTGCCAGGAAAAGGATAGGCAACCATTAATCAAAAGACAGGCAATCTTTGTTTCAGAGATGCATTCAGCCACCTGGAAGATTCACATTCAAGCAAATATGTCATCAATTTCAGTTCTACAAGCTGATGATACTCATATTCAGTTTTTCCATAGAAACAAGTGTAAGAAACCAGTAAGACATTACCATGTTATGTACATAACATAATGTGAAAATGCTCAGCTAGATACATTATGAAATCCTGTAGCACTAAAATGATTAAAAAACTAAATGATTTGTGTAAAATGTTTATATACTGTATATATATGTACACTAAATCACAAAGTGAATTTAAAACTGCCCCTATTCATAGCTCCAATGATGGATTTAGTAAGCTACCAGATTCTTAAAAAAAGAAAGCTATCTAGAGCAAATTTTAACACTTTACTGAAAACAGATTTTATACAAAATCTTAAAAAACGTACTTCAGAGTTACTTAACAGAAACTAGAAAAAGACGGTTGTTACTCTTGAGAAGGGCACTGTAAAGACTTAGTATCTGTGATCAATGTCTTTTCACTTGTGGTAAAAGTTAAGCACAAAGAAGTCATCTCAGAGTAAGGCATAGGACAAACAGACTTCATTCCATCCTCAGGTGTATTGGCCTCTCACGGTATCTTATTGCTCATCTAATTTGGCAGGTTTACATTTCTATCCTTCTAAAAACACTCTGTAACACATCTATCTACAAATGGACAGTATCCAGTGCTTTCATATGCACATCTTCAATTTAAGCACGTTGATAAACAATCTTGCTAATAATACAAAAAAGAAGCCATGATGATGCAAATTATTTTCAGTTTTATGTAGCTGTGCATGCACTTAATGAAAGACCAAGTTAACAGAGACTGAGCACTGAAACTCAATAGAAATGTAGCTATAGCTGTTTCCAGAGGAATTAGGGTTTTTAAAAAAAAACCCTACTGTGAAATTCTTTGGTTAGAATACAGGTGCTAGCAGTATTTCTAAATTTGGGGTTAGAACTAGAACTAGCTAAAACTAGAATTATTGTTCAAGAGTTTTAAAAACAACTTCAAGCCTTTAATATGTACTGCTAAATTTTTCAACACTTCAGAAACATTTAATATCTGTGATATTAAAAATATCTGTGATGGTCTGAACAGACTATATACATTCTTAAACCAAGTTTAGGTTTTTAAAGGGAAGTGCTTTTATACCCCAGATTTTGAGAATTTATTGGAAAGAGCTGCTCAATCTCCCGTACTGTAAAACCTGCGGATCAGATCATCTGTTCCAAAGCAGGCTCTGACTGCCTCCTCTGGAAAAGACTATTATTTGGCAGGAACAAAACACAGCTCAGAAGAGGTAATTTCCTCTGAAGAAAGTAGCATCGTTCTTGTTTTTCTAAGGACAGGACTCAATCTTTTCTAAGAAGCACTAAGTTCATCTAGGAAGAGGTACACAACTCTTAGCAGTGTCACTGCCCAAATAATACTGCTATGAAAACTAAGGAAATGGTTCTTTAAAAAGTTATTTTTTTCATCTGTTGGCTTCAGAGTTCTACTGCACTAACGTGACAAAAAGTAACAAGGGTGCTCTTGATTACATTTATAATGTACACTAACTCAATGTACATGATTTCAGCTTCCCAGGACCCATGCTCTACCTTTATGCAGGCAAGCCTAGCTTCACCTCACTCCCATCATTTTGACGGTGTTTAAGGAAATATGCATTGAGATTTCTGTCCATATTATAGACAGTAACTTCAAGAGAATTATAAGGACTTCAGACCACCCATGGAAGTTACAATTCACAAGCACTTTAATTTTTTGAAGTGTTGTTTTACCTCTCAAGGGAATAAACACATGTCTCTGAGGACACTTCATAGTTCAAATGGTTGGTTATCCAGCAAATCTGTCCTTTCACATCAGCCTTACATGCTCGCTGTGGAGGCCCTGGTCCAGTTTAACAGCTTGGAGAGAGGAGTTCAAAGATATTGGGAGCAAAGAGGGGAGATGGGAGCAACCAGTTGTGAAGGGCCACATGCATGCCTCCTGCAAAATTACTCATCTCAACAGATAAAGTATGAGCCAGTGCAACCCCCTCGCAGTCAGGCTTCCCTTCTATGTGACAGTCCTTCACAGACAGACATCACTTGGATGGGTGGGGGAGGAAGGAGTTAAAAATGGACCATTTGGGGTCTGCCCAGCAAGGCAAACTCCCTCATAAGGGTATTGGGATGGGGAAAGACAGCCATTTGTCATGCCATCTTCAACAGAAGTTGCTCAAAGCAACTTTAAAGTTTCTCAGCCCCTAACTGGATGATTTTTAGAACTCCCCACCCTGACAAAGCTATACCTCAGCTCTGTGCGGGGAAAGGGACAATGATTGGGTGCACATGCATGCTTTTGTGGGATCGGCATTTGTCTACTCCCAACATTTCTCTCCTTCCTTGCTACCAACACAGCTACTGGGAGATGTAGGAGGGAGGGTGAAGGTGGGAGCCAGGATAGGGTGGCTGATCAGGGACGTGGTGGCCAAGCAGGGACACGAGAGCCGAGGCACAGCACAGTGACCTCCTGCCCCCGGGGCCGTCAGGAGGTGCTGCACGAGGGGTGGGGGCTGCGCCGGGGCTGGCCCGCCTTGTTCGTGGAGGCAGACACCGGGCTGAGAAAAGCACAGGGAGACACAGCCCCGCTTCGCATCCTCCTTCCTTCGGGATGCGACGGGACCGTAGGTGCGAGGGTGTGCAGGGCCGGCTGTCTCGTCCCCACGCCGCGGGCCGGGCGGGTGCTCAGTCCCGGCAGAAAACATACTCGGTGTAGCTGGTCCAGATCTTGTCATCGGCAGGACCGCCCTGCTCTGGGCCGAAGGCGCAGGTGCCGGTGGAAGAGCAGGCGGCCATGCGGAAGCCGGCCTCGGAGAGTCGGTCGAAGGCTTGCTCGAGGAAGTTGAACTTGAGGTAGTAGCGGGCAGTGTAGCGCTCGGGAGGGCGGTCGGGGTCGCGGCTCTCGTTCAGGGTCTCCCCGAAGACCTCTTTGGCTAGGGCCGTCTTGCCGCAGACAGTGATGCGGGCCACCCGCCGGAATTTGGCATCAGCCTGCGCCTCCCGCCCGATGGTGTAGGAGCCCCGGTAGCCGATGGTGATGTAGCCGGAGCGCCGCCCGCCCGCCCCGTCCAGCGACTGCGAGGGCGTGAGCAGCGGCCCGCCCGAGGGGCTGCGGCTGGCGGTGGGCGACGGGGCAGACGCCACGGCCCCGCCGCCTCCCTCCAGCGGCTCGGCCTCCAGGTATCCCAGGAGCGGCGGCGGCGGCTCCTCGGCGCAGATGGAGCCGTCGCGGTGCAGGGCGGTGGGGCGGGCGGCGGCCGCCCGAGGCTGCGCCAGGCGCCGAGCCAGGTCGGGCAGCTGGAAGTACTCAGCCTCCCGCTGGAGGCGGCTGCGCTCGGGGAAGTGCTCGGGCAGCACCAGCTGCAGGTCCCGCAAGTAGTCCAGGATGTAGCGGAAGAGGAAGCCGTCGCGGTCGAGGAAGAAGCGGCCCTTGCTGTCCCGGGGCAGTTCGCTGGGCTGCTGCTGCGAGAACATGCGCCAGAGCAGCGAGTCCCGCACCGAGACCACGGTGCAGCGCCGCGTCACGTACACCTGCCCGCCCACGTTCAGCTCCACGATCTCCGGAAAGGACGACCAGCCGCCCGTCGCCGCTGCGGCCGCCCCGCTGCCCGGCGCCCCGCTCCCCGCCGCGGGCGACACGCCGCCCCCGTTGGGCAGCCCGCGGGCGCTGTCCGCCAGGGCCATACCGGAGCGAGCCCGCCGGAGCCCACGCCTTTCTTCCTCTTCCTCCGGCCGCCTGGGCTACGGCGGGGCTGCCGCCCTCGGGGGAGCGCGCAACCCTCCGCTGCTGCCCGCCGGAGCCTCCCGCCCCGTCTGGCTCCGGAGCCGCGCTGCCGCTGCGCTCCCCGCTGCAGCTGCGCTCCCCGCGGCCGCTCCGCTGCCGGACTAGCTCCTCCGTCGGGCTGCGATCAGAGAGCCCCGGCGGCGGCGGCAGGGCCGTGTTTTTGTAGCGCGGCCGCACCTCGCGGGAGGCGTGGGAGGCTGGCTGGAGGCAGAGCCGAGCGCACGGGGAGGAGAAGGGGACGGCCCTGCACTGACGCAGGGTCCCCTGTCGTCGTCCGTCCCCCCACCCCGGTCCTCCTTCCCCGGTTGCGGTGGGGACCCTGTCCCCGCCCGGTACGTGCCTGCCGGGCTCCCGTCGCCGTGGGATAAAACCTTGTGGGTGCCGCCTCCCCCCAGCCCCCTGAGCGAGGTTTCAGCTCCGGCTCGTTCCTCGGCTTCTCCCAGACGTCCCGTTTTTCGTAGGCAAGAAAAGCCCTCTGTTTGCCCCGAGGTGCTGGAGCGGGCAAGCGGCGGGATGCTGTTGCTCTGCCGAAGGCGCTGTGCTGTACCGCTGCTAATCTTCCTGAGGTTTGTCCCAGCCCTCTCCAAATGAGAGGCTCGGCGAGATAACCGTGTCCCCTCCCTCCTGTCGCCTTCGTAGGAGAAAACACGAGCTTGTGGTGCTGCCGGCTCCCCGGCCTGCTTCGGGCTTGCAAGACACCCCCATCACTACGCAGGTTTTTAACGCCCTGAAGGACTCCCTAAAACCCCCCGCCGATCCTCATTCCCGCAGGGAGACGCGGCGGATCGCGCCGTCGGGAGGCACCGGGAGCGCCGTCCGGGGGAAGACCCTGGTGGTGAGGGACATCCAGGGCGGATGGGGTCCCCTCCAGCTGCCTGACAAGCGGCACTTCACCGTGAGAGCCAGGCTCCTCGTGTCTGCGTGCATATTTGTGTATTTAGGTGCCCTTACAGCTCAGATTTAATTAGGTACATCGGGATCTGCGTGAAACATAAGCACCTATTTAACATGCGTTGGTAGAAAGCATTTAAGCTGTTTCAGGCTTTTGCTTGAATTTAATCTACGCTTCTGTGTCTCTGCCAGCAACAGTAAGAGCTGCTGCCTTGATGCATTCAGTTGCCCTCCCATGGGAGTTCAAGTGTGCTTTTTTGAGAGAACAGCTCGGAGGACAGGGAAGATCTGAGAAGCAGGAAGACAACGGTCAATGCTCCCCTTTCCCAGAGGTGAACGACGCCCTCTCTGGACTACCCTACTGCAAGTGCCCCACTGCAGTGGTCTGTGAAAGTAGAAATCAAAAAATGCAGGGGGTAGAAGTCCTTCAAAAATTGAGAAGTAGGAGAGGAAGGAAAGGCAAGTTAGTTCTCAAGAAGCAAGTTAAATTTGCCCAAGAGAAGAAGAGGAAGAAGAGGGGGAGTTGAGAAACAGAAGTTTTGAAAAGGAAATGGAGGGTAAAAAAGAGTAATGTGTCTAGGGAGAACTAACAGGGAGATCCTGTGGTCTAAGGAAGGAGATGGGGTGGTCTGGGGAGAGTAGACACTCAGAATTTACAGGAGTTTCATCTAACAACACTTAGAATATGGTAACAAAGATGTGGACCATTACTTTTTCCATGTTGGAAAGCCAGTTACCAGGACTTTGACCACCAAGTGGGAGTGAAATGGCAAAGTAGGTTAATCTGATGCTTTGCTGACATTTTATTACAAGAGCTTGTTTCTCTTTTCTTTCTATTTTTTTGTTTGGTTTTGGGTTTTGTTTTGGTTGGTTGGCTGGTAGGTTGATTTTTTTTTTTTTTTGAGAGAAATAGAAGAGAAGATAAAACAGTTCTGAAAGATGAGGGGAAAATGAAATAATCTTGAATTGTTTTGCTACCCATTTAAACAGCTGAGTTTGTTGCTAGAGGACAAAAAAAGGAGGGAAAATAACATGACATGTACTGCCACACACAGAATCTTTGTTTTCTTTCTGTATACTATTTCAGGGTCAATTCACCACAGTAAAAGCACATGAAATTTTCACGTGGTAGTTTGCTGGTGACAGTTTCATGGAGTTGCTTTTACCTCTTGGTCTCTTAATGTGGCATCTCCCCCCACATCACCCTGCTCCCGACCATACTTAGCAAGAAGCCACCTCAAGAGCCTCCCACAGATTCGTATTTTAAACTCCACTTCCCTAGTGTGGGCTCTCTATTGAGAGCACTGTGATTAAACTATGCACCCAGAGGATGAGATCATACCATGCTTGAGCAGGCACTTATTCATTGCAGAATTTGCAATGGAAGATTTTGTACCTACCAGCAGGTGAGTCTTAACAAATGCTCCCATATAAGAAAATGGGATCTTTAATTAATTCATCTGTTATTAAAATTATTTCATTTTTCTGGCATTAGGTATTAATGCAGGTTACAAAAAAAAACCCAAAACACTAACATAATCATTAGACTTGAACTTTCTGTTTGTCTTGAGCTTTGTTAGATTTGAGACCAGACTTCATAGGACCTGAGCTTAATGGATTCTTCCAGTGAACATTTTCAGAAGCTTCAGAGATGAGGGAGCTATGCTGCTCCTTCAGACACTGGCTGCCCAGAGCTTTACCTTCACCTGCCTACTGTCTTGTGGGTGCCAAGGACCCACTGTGCTCCTGTGCAGCACCCTGTGATGTCCAAAGCCATGCACTTTAAAGGGGTGGGGAGGAGCACAGGTGACAAGAAGTTCTTTGGCCCACTGTCCCAGGTCTCTTTTTAAGGGAATGAACCAGTCCATCCCCCTGCAGTGTTCTCTGTGTCAACGTGAAGCTGACTCCAGGCTCCCCTTCAAAAGGGAGCAAAGAGCCTTCTCGTAGGAAGACACTGTTTATACAGCCTGTTCAACAGTCCTGGGCAAAGACCCAGCTTGCAGTGTTTGTCTCTGAGATAGATGTCATTTTTCTGGGCTTAAAAACATGCCCAGAACTCAAATAACTGTTTTGAAGCTACATCTCTTCAGAGAAATTATATTCTGTGGGCATCTCTCTGCTGCTTTATGCCTTGCCTGGATGCAAGGCTTTGGTTATTGTAACTTCTTTCATCAACAGATTTTTCCTCTTTTCACAATATGTTCATCTAATTTCTTCTCCATTTCCTATCTCTTTTCATTTGGCAACGTTTGTCTCAGTGAGGAGGATTGGACTTTGTCTGTGGGTATTACAATGGGTAAATATATCAACAGTTTTTTACTTATGTGTCAGTCACTGGGTTGCGTAACACAGTCATAGTGGTTTATTCTTATTTTGTGTGGGAGACAGTGAAATATTGGTACATGTAACATTAAAGGCTGCCACAGAATGCCTCCCTGTAAGGCATACAGCCCCCGTAAAGGGTGGTAAATATTCAATATGGTCTAATGAACAGGCAAGGCTTTATGACAATAAATGTGTAGCTGAGTATCTCTGACTGTGCAGTACTGGGACATTTCTGGGCAGTAGCTCTTTCAGTTAAGATAGTCACATTTCAGTGTTTGCTGTTAGCTGCTGACCAGAACTATCTACAGGGACACCAGGGACAGTCTTAACCTGTCAGGATACAACAGTTTTCCTTATTTTAATATTTTGAGAAGTTTACATTGATTTAGGGGGATTGATTTAGTTGATTTGAGGGGGTTCTGTGATTTTTTGTTTTTGTTTGTTTGTGGGGGGTTTTTCAGGGGAGGCTTTTGTTGTTTCCATGTTTACAAAGATGCTTCCATCACAATGGGCCCCTGTTTTGCATTTTGGGTGGTACACCCACGGATGATCAGGGTTTATTCAGGGAGGACGGTTTTCTTTACAAATGGAGGAAGGGTAACACCTAGTGGGAGGAAATTCGCATTGCAATTAAGAAATTCAAAGGGCTTCGAAGTATTGCCAGCATGACCAAAGGCACATCAAGATAAAAGTATACTTTTTTGGTAGATTATGTATTCATTATTATGTAAACTATTATGTATTCAGCTTCTTCATGAGAAACTTAGTAGAGCAAGAACATATTTTATCCCTGTTCTGAACTAAAGTGTTGGTTTATTATTTCTTCTAGAAGGCTTCACTGTGTGAAGTGGTATAATATTGTTTAGAAAATACCTAATTGTGTATGACTGCGTTGTTTGAATTTTAATACTGAATTCAGTGAAATATTTAGCCTTCTGCATAAAATCATCAAAAGGAGTTAGTGATCTAAACTGAACTGGAGGTTCAAATATGCTCATTTAAGCTTCACAGTCTTGTTTAGACAATACAAGAAAAAGAGTCTAGTAGTCCCACAGCAAAGCATATTGCATAAGAGTCAGAAATCCTTTGCTTTTTTTGGGATTTATATGCTCTCTAAGATATGTGCAGTTCCATAGGTTTGACTTTGACAGTCAATGAATGGCGATTAGGTTGAAACCTGTCCCATTTCTGAATAATATTTCAGAGTGAACTTATCAGCCTTGGAATTATGTTCAAGTGATACCAAGTAATATTTCCAAAAACTTGAATTATGCATTATTCCACCCAATGACAGAAGAAGAATTCAACTCCTTCTAAAGAGAGTGCTCTCTCTCTGCAAACTCAGTTTCACAGGCTGTATATAGTTGAAGACAAATGCATACATTCATAGATTTCAATATTTCATGTGAATTGTAATGAATGTTACCTGTGAAGTTATATCTGATAATATCTGTTCACAGATACTGTTTTGTCTCAGTGTTTGCATATACAGCTGAATATATTTAGCTGGAATTGCATGTTCTAGGAAATGCAGCTGCTGTGAAAATCTGCACATTCAAGCATGAAAGATATTGGAGAATAAGAATAATACAGGCTGTAAGGGACCTCAGAAAGTCATCAAGGGCTCATGCACTTCCCTCCTTCCAGGGTGCTACAGACATTGCTTTGGATAATTTTGTGGGGCAATGCTCTGCAGTCTGGGGAAGAGGGAGGGAGAGAAGGAGGACAGACATTAGCTGTGTATTCTGTGTCCTTGGCTGATACAGAGCTACAAAGTATGACTGAGAAACATAATCAAGTGAGCAATTAGTGGAGGTCAGAGCTGTGTTCATTTCCTTCAAGCACCTTTGCAAAAATTGGAAGCCAAAAAGTACCCTCTTAATGTTATGGGGACATGCAGGTAGTTTCTGCCTCAGTAAAGAAGAGCACTGAAGGAGACACTTTCCACAAGCATCTTGAGCATCACTGAATTTGGAGAACACAAGAAAAGAGGCTGTGCACCTTATGTCAAATGGAGAAATACTCCCAGCTGCTTCTTTTTAGGTGATATCTAGGAAAATGTGATACTTGATCTCTTGTTTAGGTTAATTATCAGGAAGTTACATCCAGGTCCGGTATCAAAGGAGCAAAGGATAGCTGTGTCATTTTATAATATGCAGTGGTGTGCGTTATTTTACATGCACAACATGTGAGGCTTTTCTCCTATGCTGAATTACTCACAACCCCTATGGAGCAGCTTTAAATCAGAGTTCTTTTTGTGAGCCTGGGCTCTCTGAAAGTAATCTTCTGTATCTCTATGAAACATTTCAGTCTTCAAATCTTCTCTCAGCAATTCTCCTATCTGTCAATAAATAGCATTCTGACCTGGCTTCTACCACACAACAGAAAGACAATCAAGCCTCTACAAGACACATGAGTGGAAACTACATCCATCTTCTACATTACCATCAGTGTGAATCAAGAGCCTTAAACTTAGAACTTAACAGTGTGAGGATTCAGCAAAAGAGCTCTCCTAATACAACTCATTATCTAGCTAATCGGGATAAAAAAGGCAACCTCTACTCTCCCTTCTTACCAGCCTACCTTCCTGTAGGGTTGTGTGGGATCTCAGTGCAACCC
>VXBI01002666.1:44386-54990 GCA_013397375.1 Toxostoma redivivum
TTCACCGCCGCTCGCCCGGGGCAGGGACCGGCTGCCACGTCCCGGCTGATTCCCGGTGCCCCGGGGCGGCCGTGCCCGGTACAGCCCGTTGGCCGCCGTTCAAGACAAACAGGGCCGGGACGCCTGGGTCGGTCCCAGCTTTGTCGCAGGTCGCTGCACCGGGAAGGGCGGGCTCGGGGCGGCCTCGGCAGGGCCACGCACTGGGCACCAGGACACTGGGCACCGGGACAACGGGAACCCAACACCGGGAACCCAGCGCTGTGCGCCAGGATTCTGGTTCCGGGCACCCAGCACCCGGACACTGGGGCACGCACTGGCCGTTCCGACAGGGGCCATGGGCGTAGTGGGAGAGCTGGGACTTGGGTTCTGCATCCCCCAGGGTAGCGGTGGGGACATCAGGACCCTCCACTCCTTGCACGGCCTTGCACCCCCGTGGACATGAGGGCCCCTCCTTGGGTGTCAGGGTGGGGGTCCAAGCGCTGACCCCTCCTCGGTGCCCACAGCATGTCGTGGTTCAGCGGCATCCTGGTGCCCAAGGTGGACGAGCGGAAGACAGCATGGGGGGAGCGCAATGGCAAGAAGGGCCCCCGGCCCCGAGCTGGCCTCTGTGGCCCCCGCTACATGAGCTGCCTGCAGGACCCTGAGATGGAGCGGGGCGCGGGACCCCCCCGGGGGCTGCACTGCACTTGGCAGGAGGATCATTACGGCAAGAAGGGGCCCACGGGCGACCTGGGACTCAAATCGGTGGACGCGAGCTTGGAGGATGGCGAGGCCAAGGCGCCGAAGGGAGCAGGGGGACATGGGGGGCGGCCATCGGCCGGCGAGTGCTGGCAGCGACTGCTCCAGGTTTTCCGCTCCAAACGCTTCCAGTCGGCCAAACTGGAGCGGCTTTACCAGCGCTACTTCTTCCAGATGAACCAGAGCAGCCTGACGGTGCTGATGGGAGTGCTGGTGCTGGTTTGTGGGGTGATGCTACTCTTCCTCTGCCTGCCTGGTGCCCCGCACGTGCCGGCAGCCGCTGCGCTGGCCGGTGCCACGGCCCTGTTCCTGCTCCTCATGGTGCTGTGCAGTCGCAGCGCCTTCCCCCAGGACTACATGTGGGTGGTGAGCTACGTGGTGCTGGGGCTGCTGGCCGGGGTACAGGCGCTGGGGACGGTGGCCGTGGCTCCCCGAAGCGCGGCCGAGGGCGTTTGGTGGAGCGTCTTTTTCATCTACATCACCTACACACTGCTGCCCGTGCGGATGCGGGCGGCCGTGCTGGCCGGGGTCCTGCTCTCTGCCCTGCACCTCGCCATTGCCTGGCACCGCAATGCTGCCGACCCCTTCCTCTGGAAGCAGGTAGGGACACACCTGGGATGGCCTGAGCCCGGGGGTTCCCACTCACCTGCAGGTGGGACCTCCCATCCCTGAATCCCACTCTGCAAATTTGGGATTTTTTTGCACTTGATATTTCTGCTGGTGGAAAGTTCTAGATGCAGGGGGGGCCCCTTGGCTGCCCGGAGATAGGAGGCCTGAAGGGGAGGTCCCATGCTGGGGTCCCGTGGTGGGACTGGGGGTCTTTACAGTGCCAGAGCCCCAGGGGATCAGGGGGCCCCTCATCCCAGCACAGACCCACCATTGTGGGCTGCACCAGGAGGAGAGGGCACCCACAAAGCCCCCGTTGTAGGGCTGGCGGAAACCCCCGAGGAGGGATGCAAGTCCAGGGCACCAGGGCAGGGGAGTGGCTGTCACCCAGGGGGGCTGGGACACTGCCAGTGTCCCCTGTCCTGTCCCTCTGGGGCAGGGTGCTACTTGTACAGGGGCTACACAGGGGTCCCCCATCCCTAGGGCCACATGTTCCCAGCCCCAGCACCTCCCCCTCCTTGAGCAGAGCCATTCATCACCCTTCACCCTCGCCCTGCCTGGCCAGGGCCCGGGCCACGTGCCGTCCCCGCGGGGCACAGGCGGAGGAGCACAATGACATGCAAGGCCAGCGGGGTCATGGGAGGGGCCACCCCCCTGGGTAGGGTTCACCCCTTCAGGGTAGGAGCAGTGGGGCTCTGGGGGATGCAGTGGGGCCAGGGAGGGGATGGGAGGCCTCTGCTCCCAGTGTGCCGGAGTGCTATAAATAGCACTGGCCCCAGTCCCAGGGGATGGGAATGGGGGGAAACCGCAGCTCCCTCCGCAGTCATCTCCGCTTTCTGACTTCCTCTGCTTCCCGAGGGCGTCCCCATGACCCCCGTGCTCCAGGCCCCCGTGTAACCCCTGGCCTCAGGCTCCTGTATCCTCATATCCCCTCTGCTCTGCTTTTCTACATCCCCATGTTCCTCCTGCCCTGGGTCTCCAGGTCCTCCACATTCACCCTATGCACGTCCTCTGTGTCCCCAAGTCCTCTCTGCCACCCTACCTTGTGTCCCCAGGCCCCTGTGATCCCCCTACCCTGTGTCCCCTTTGCCCACCTGTGTCCCCAGGTCCCTGCATCCCCTGTTCCCTGGTTTCCAACAGCCCCAAGTCCCCCATGTCCCTGCAGCCCCCTTGCCCTCTTTTCCCATGTCCTTTGGTGCCCCACATCCCCCCAACCCTGTCCCCTGCATCTCCATGTCCCTGCATCCTCCCTGCCCTGTGTCCCAGAACTCCCAAGTCCCCCTGCCTTGAGCCCCCATGTTCCCATACCCACCACTCCTCTCTTTGCAGCCCCCTCTTCTCCCCTTAGCAGCACCCACCATACCAAAGCCAAGGTTCTGTGATGCAGAGGAGGGTGGCAGAGCTGGCTGGGGGTGCCCAGGTGGTCACACTGAGCCCACCTCCCCCCCAGCTCAGCGCCAATGCTCTGATCTTCCTCTGCACCAACGTGGTGGGGGTCTGCACCCACTACCCTGCTGAGGTGTCGCAGCGCCAGGCCTTCCAGGAGACCCGTGGCTACATCCAGGCACGACTGCACCTCCAGCGGGAGAACCGGCAGCAGGTGGGACAGGGGATCCCAGGGGTCCCCATGCTGGGCTGGGGGTCCATCAGCACTCCAGCCCTGCTGACAGGACTGCTCTGGCTGCAGGAGCGGCTGCTGCTGTCAGTGCTGCCGCAGCACGTGGCTATGGAGATGAAGGAGGACATCAACACCAAGAAGGAGGACATGATGTTCCACAAGATCTACATCCAGAAGCATGACAACGTCAGGTACTGTGGGGACAGGGGTGCAGGCGAGGTTTGGAGGAGGCATCACCAGGGGAGGGTGTCTGGGGCAGTGTGTGGGCCATCCCCAGCCTGTGCTCTTCCTCCTGGCAGCATCCTCTTCGCAGACATCGAGGGCTTCACCAGCCTGGCCTCGCAGTGCACGGCCCAGGAGTTGGTGATGACTCTCAACGAGCTCTTTGCCCGCTTTGACAAGCTGGCTGCGGTGAGTGGAGGGGCTGGGGGATTCTGGGGGGTCCTGGAGCCCTCCTAACCTGTTTGTGCCCCCCAGGAGAACCACTGCCTGCGCATCAAGATCCTGGGGGACTGCTACTACTGCGTGTCAGGGCTGCCGGAGGCGCGCGGGGACCACGCTCACTGCTGTGTGGAGATGGGCGTTGACATGATCGAGGCTATCTCGTGAGTGGGGCAGACCCAGGGGCTGTACCCATCCCCAGTGCCACCACAGCTTGGGGGGCTGCAATTGCCTCAGTTTTGGGAAGTCCTATGTGCTGCCACAGCTTGGGGGATGGTTCCCATTCCTGGTGCTGGCACATCCCCAGTACTTGTCAGCCTGGGTCACAGGGGTGCCATAGGGTGCTTGGGAGTACCTGCGTGTACCATGATGCCTCGGGTGCCTGTGAGTCCAGTGGTGTTTTGGGCTGTCTTGGGGTGCTGCGGTGCCTGGGAATCCTGAAAGGCTGTGGGCTGCCTTGGAGTGCCTGGGAGTGCTGTGAGGTATCTGGAGATGCCATGGTGCCAATGGGGTGCTGTGGTGCCTGCTGCCAGGCCAAGGGTTGCTTGGGGATGCCTCGAGGCACCTGCGGAGGGCATGGAGTGCCTGGGGGTGACTCAGTGCTGGTCCCATTCGCAGGCTGGTGCGTGAGGTGACGGGGGTGAACGTGAACATGCGTGTGGGCATCCATAGTGGGCGCGTTCACTGTGGCGTCCTGGGGCTGCGCAAGTGGCAGTTCGATGTCTGGTCCAACGATGTCACCCTCGCCAACCACATGGAAGCGGGTGGCAAAGCTGGGTGAGCTGGGATGGGGGGGCTGGCATCTGGTGTGGGGGTGCTGGTCAGGAAGGGCTCACCACCTTCATCCCCCCATCTCCAGGCGCATCCACATCACCTGGGCAACGCTGCAGTACCTGAACGGGGACTATGAGGTGGAGCCGGGCCACGGGGGCGAGCGCAACGCCTACCTCAAGGAGCACAACATCGAGACCTTCCTTATTGTGGGCTGCAGCCAGAAGCGCGTGAGTTGGGGGTCGTCCGGGGGGCAGCAGGGGCGTGGGAAAGCTGGGTTCACCCCCTCATGGCCATGTCCCCCTGCAGAAGGAGGAGAAAGCCATCCTGGCCAAGCTGCAGCGCACTCGCGCCAACTCCACCGAGGGGCTGGTGCCACGCTGGGTGCCCGAGCGCTCCTTCTCCCGCACCAAGGACTCCAAGGCCTTCCGGCAGATGGTGAGCAGCCCTGGGGAGGGCATTGGGCATGGGGCACTCTCACCATGGTGCTATCAGCCACTTGCTGCCCTTCCGTGGCTGTTGGTGGCTTCCTCAGCCCTGCCCGCAGCCCTTGTGGCTTCCTCCTGCTGCCCGCAGGCCTCAGGGAGTTCCTGCATGGCCCCTGGTGCTCAGCAGACCTTGGAGGTCTCCTTGTTCTCCCTCAGGGGTCTTCCATCCTCACTGGCGTTAGACATCCCTCCTAGACCCCTGCCACCTCCTTCCCTGAGATCCTCTTGTCCTTGCCAAGAACGCTTGGGGACCCACTCTGCCCCATTTACCCCTGGAACTCTGTCCCCCATCCTGGGTGACCCTGGGGGATGTCCCATGTCCTTGTCATTCATGAGGGTTGCCCCCATCTGTGCCAGTGTCTCTGACACCTCCGTCTCCCTTGTGTCTCCCAGGGCATTGATGACTCCAGCAAAGACAAGTAAGTGTTCCCGTGCTAGGCTGCTGGGGGAGGTTGTGACCAGCCCCTCCCTGGGGCAGAGCTGGGAGCCTGGGAGGGTGCTGACCCCCCTCATTTCCCAGCCGTGGTGCCCAGGAGGCCCTCAACCCCGAGGACGAGGTGGATGAGTTCCTGAGCCGGGCCATTGATGCCCGCAGCATCGACCAGCTCCGCAAGGACCACGTCAAGAAGTTCCTGCTCACCTTCCAGACCCCTGAGCTGGAGAAGAAGGTGGGGAG
Organism: Toxostoma redivivum; assembly: GCA_013397375.1. Lineage (NCBI taxonomy): Eukaryota > Metazoa > Chordata > Aves > Passeriformes > Mimidae > Toxostoma > Toxostoma redivivum. Next base: position 49,725 of record VXBI01002666.1, read on the forward strand.
GGACCCTCTATTCCCTTTGTTCTGGACCCACCATTCTGTCTGTCTCTTGAAGTCCCCTCTGCCCTGGCCCCATCAGCATCTTTGTCCTCCCATCTCTCTTCCTTCCCTTGGGGTTTTCCCTATGGTGGTTTCATGGTCCCTCCACCTTCTCAACCTACTCCCCTCCATTCCATCCCTTGGGGTCTCCCCCATCCCCTCCCATCCCCTGAGGGCCCCTCCCTGCATCCCATTTCCTGCATCGCTGGAGTCACCCCCCATCCACCTCAATCCCATGCCCCAAGATGCTCCTGCCCCCTTTTCCCCACCCTCTGGGGTCCTGCCCCTCCCTCCATCCCAATCCTTGCATCCCCTGGGGTTTCCCGTTCCCCTCTATCCCACTCTTTGGGGTTGCCCCTGTCCCCCTGCACCCCATCCTCTGGGATGTCCCCAGTCCCACTTCATCTGCATCCCTTGGGGTCCTCCCATTTCTCTCCATCCTGACCCCCAGGTTCCTTCCGTTCTCCTCCACCCTATTCACTGGTGTCCCCTCACTCCCACCTCCATTCTTCCTCTGGGGTTCCTGGGGTCCCCCCTCTATCCATCCAACCTCCCCCTGTCTCCTCAGTACTCCAAGAAGGTTGATGACCGTTTTGGTGGCTACGTGGCCTGTACTCTCCTCGTCTTCTGCTTCATCTGCTGCCTCCAGATCCTGGTGTTCCCCCAGTAAGTGCCACAGCCCCCACAAATACCAGCTCTGATCCCCCAAAACCCCTGACTCACCTCCCACCTCTCCCCAGCTCCTCGCTGATGCTCGGGGTCTATGTCAGCATCTTCATCCTCCTTGCTGCCATCCTCTTCATCTGTGCCATCTACTCCTGCGTCACTGTGAGTACCTGAGGGCTGGGAGGTTTATGGAGGGCTCGGCCATGCCTGACAGGCTCCTTGGTGCCCCCCCAGCTCTTCCCCACTGCTCTGCAGCAGCTCTCCCGCAGCATCGTCCAGTCCCGCGCCCGCAGCACTGCCATCGCCGTCTTCACCATCCTCCTCGTCTTCATCGCTGCCTTTGTCAACATGGTAGGGTCATGGGGGACTGGGGGGGTTTTGGGAGCTGTGGGGAGCTGCAGGGCACCAGCTCACCCCTCTGGCACCCCCAGTTCTCCTGCAGCCGCGTGGCCCTGCGGGACTGCGCCGCCCGTGAGCTCAATGTCACCCCCGGGTCCGTGGGGCCCTGCCAGCTCCGTGCCCTCAACTTCTCCCTGGGCACCCCCGTGGGCTCCTGCCATGGTGACGGGCTGGCCTGTGACTTCCCCGAGGTGAGTGCCTGGGCATGGGGTCAGGCTCCCACAGAGGGCTCTGCAGGTGCCAAGTCCTCCCTGGGTGCTGGCAGAGGGTCCCCATGGGTGTAGTGTCCCCAGGAGTGCTGGCATGGATCTCTGTAGGCATTGTGCCCCCCAGGGTGCTGGCACAGTGTTCCCAAACATACTGGCACAGGGTGCTGGAATGGGGTCCCTGCAGACACTGTGTCCCTAAGGATGCTGGCAGTTCAGAGGGTTCAGTGTCCCCCACAGTGCTGGCACTGGGTCCCCATGGGTGCAGGGTGCCAGCACAGGGTCCCCACACACACGGGCTGCTGGCACAGGTCGCTTGGGTCCAAGGTCCTCAGTGGGTGCTGGCACAGTGTCCCCAGGGGTGCAAGGTCCCTGTGGGCGTGGGGTGGTGCTGGGATTCCTGGGGTGCTGCAGGGTTCCCAAGGGTGCCATCTAGTGTTCCCAAGGTGCTGCAGGGGTTCCTGGGGTACTGCAGGAGTTCCTGGGGTCCCAGCTCGTGTTCCCAAGGTGCCATTCAGGGTTCCTGGGGTGCCATTCAGGGTTCTTGGGGTGCTTCAGGAGTCCTGTGGTGCCGGCTGGTGTTCCCAAGGCTCCCGGGGTGCCATGTGGGGTTGCCAGTGTGCTGCAGAGGTTACTGGGTTGCCATCAGGGATTTCCAGGAGTGCACCCCAGTATTCTCAGGAGTGCCTGCCAGTATTCCCAGGGTACTACAGAGGTTCTCAGGGTGCCATCCAGCATTCCATGGATGCTATCCAGGGTTCCCAGGGTACTGCAGGAGTTCCTGAAATGCCAGTCCTGATTCCTGGGGTGAAATCTGGGGTTCTCAGGGTACTGCAAAGATCCCAGGGGTGCCATCCGGTGTTCCTGGGGTGCTGATGCATCCCATCATGTCCCCCCAGTACTTCAGCTACAGTGTAGTGCTGAGCCTGCTCGCCTGCTCTGTCTTCCTGCACATCAGTAGTATTGGGAAGCTGCTGCTCATGGTGGCCATCGAGGCCATGTTCCTGCTGCTGGTGGAAGGGCCTCACGCAGCCCTCTTTGACAACGCTGACCTGCTGGTCCTGGCCAACGCCCTGTGAGTGCCCCTAGTCCCCCAGGGGTCCCCACCTCAGGCCCATAACCCCGCCCCACTGACCCCTGGCTCTTGTCCCCACAGACCCTCCTCCTTCAACGTGACCCAGGGAGAGTGGTGAGTGGGAAATGGGAGCCACTGGGGACCTGGGCATAGGGGGGTGAGGATGGGCAGAAGCAGGAGGGTCCCTTGGGTGCTGCAGTATTGGGGAGTGAGTACAGCCTTAGGGTCTCTGGTGTGGGTTCAGCTTTGGAGTCTGGGTGTAAATTTGGGGCTCCTTTGAGTGGGTGAGTGGATCTTTGGGGTCTACCGTGCAGATTCAGGATTCTTGGGATGGAAAGGTGAATGTTTGGGGTCTGGATGCAGGTTTGGGGTCCCTGAAGGGGTTGAGTGCATGTTCGGGGTCTTGGTGCAGGTTTTAGGTCTCTTGGGTGAGTGGGTGAATGCTTGCGGTGGGGTGCATGTTTGGGATTCCCCTGGGTGGGTGAGTGGAACTTTGGGGTCTGGGTGCATGTTTGGGGTCTGGGTTCAGTTTGGGACCCCTCTGTGGGCAGGGGCTGGTCCCTCAGCCTGTCTCAGGGGTCCTGGGGGTCCTGCAGCCCGGCAGAGGGGAAGGTGGCCCTGCGCTACGTGACCCCCGTGGTCCTGGCCGTGTTCGCGCTCGCCCTGTACTTGCACGCGCAGCAGGTGGAGTCCACTGCCCGCCTCGACTTCCTCTGGAAGCTCCAGGTACAACCAAGGTGTGGGGGGCTGGGAACCACCCTCTTCCTGCATCCCAAGACTGGGACTGACCTCCTCCCTATACCCCAGAACCGAGGTGGTTGTGGGACCGGGACTGACCTTGCTCTCTGGGATTGGGGTGACCATGGGACAGAAGCTGACTTTCCCCTGCTCCCTGGGATTGGGGTCACCATGGGACAGGAAATTACTTACCCCTGCTCCCTGGGATTAGGAGGACTGTAGGGCTGGAACCAACCCCTTCCTCGTACCCTGGGATCAGGACTGACCCTTTCCTGCACCCCAGCACTGGGACAGTCATGGGACAGGGACCAAGCCAGGGCCAGGACCAACTCCCTCCCCACATCCTGACATGAGGGTAGCTGCAGGACTGGGAGTGAACTTTTCCCTGCACCCCAGGACTGAGGTGACCATGGGGCTGGGACCAACCCCCTCCCCACATCCTGATGCTGAGGTGGCTGTGGGGTCCTGTGGCAGCTCCCACATGGGTCTGTGCCCACAGGCAACGGGTGAGAAGGAGGAGATGGAGGAGCTCCAGGCCTACAACCGGCGGCTGCTGCACAACATCCTGCCCAAGGACGTGGCTGCTCACTTTCTGGCACGGGAGCGGCGCAATGATGAGCTCTACTACCAGTCCTGCGAGTGTGTGGCTGTCATGTTTGCCTCCATCAGCAACTTCTCCGAGTTCTACGTGGAGCTGGAGGCCAACAATGAGGGTGTGGAGTGTCTGCGGCTGCTCAACGAGATCATCGCCGACTTTGATGAGGTGCTGGGGTGGAGAAGGGGCGAGGGGAGGGGGTGCATGGAGGTGAAGTGCACGGGGATGGGGTGCAGTGGATGAGGTTCATGGGGAGGGGGTGCATGGAGGTGAAGTGCACAGGGACGGGGTGCAGTGGATGGGGTTCACGGGGTGCTGGAGAGGCTGTGGAACACCAGGTTTGGGGACAGGGTACAGGAGATTGTGTGCATGGGGTGCTGGAGAAGCTGTGGAGCACCATGGATGAGGATGGGGTGCAGGGGACGCAGACACAGGTTGTGGGAGAGGCTGTGGAGCACCATGAATGAAGTTTGCACCTTGGATGCACAAGGTATGGAGAGCCTGAAGAGCACCATGTTTGGGGACAGGATGCAGGAGAGGTTGTGAAATGCCACGGAGGAGGTTGGGATGCAGGGGATGTGGTTGTGGGGTGCTGGAGAGGCTGTGGAGGAGCATTTGTGAAGCAGCACAGTGCAGGGTGCAGGAGGTGCTGGAAAAGCCATGGAACAGCATTAAGGGAGCCACAGGACGGAATGCAGAATTTGAGGTGCCCATCACCTTGTCGAGGTGCTGTGGGGGTGACCCTACCCTGTACCCTCAGATCATCAGTGAGCAGAAGTACCGGCAGCTGGAGAAGATCAAGACCATTGGCAGTACCTACATGGCAGCCTCAGGGCTCAACGCGGCCACCTACGACCGTGAGGGCCGGAGCCACATCGCGGCGCTGGCCGACTATGCCATGCACCTCATGGAGCAGATGAAGTACATCAATGAGCACTCGTTCAACAACTTCCAGATGAAAATCGGTGAGCCCTTGCACACGCCTTGCACGCCCCTCTGCACCTCCAGCCATCCCATGCTGTTGTTCATGGCTTTGTGCCTGCAGGCTCTTGCAGCCCTTTTTCCTCTCTCACCCTCCCCTTTCCCAATCACCTCTTCATTTTCCCCCGTCATACTTCATTTTCCTCTCTTACACCCCTTTTTCCTTTTGCACCACTTTTTCTCCCCTCCTGCCCTTTTATCCCTTTGGCACCCTCTTTTTCCCCCTCACCCCATCTTTTCCCCCTCTTCATATGCCTCTTTTCCCCCATCACTCCCTCCTTTTCCAATCTCACCCCATCCCTTCTTTTCCCCCCTCATCCCTCTTTCCTCACTCCCTTTTCCCCTCTCACCTCCCCTTTTCCCCCCTTCTCTTTTCCCTGTTATTCTCTCCTTTTCCAATCTCACCCCCCCCACCCCTTCTTTTCCCCCATCACTCCTCTTTTTCCCTTCCCTCTCCCCATTTCCCCGAGTGTGGGGGTCGTCCCTGACTTTCAACTGTGTCCTCCCAGGCCTGAACATGGGCCCAGTGGTCGCAGGGGTCATTGGGGCTCGCAAGCCCCAGGACGACAT
>VXBI01002666.1:56333-66941 GCA_013397375.1 Toxostoma redivivum
ACACTCCGCGCGCCTCACGGCGTGAGGGGAAACGCGGGCGGCTCCTCACCGGGCAGGGCGTGGCGTGGCGTGGCGTGGCCTGGCCGTGACGGGGCGTGGTCTCGCTCGGTCCCCGCCCCCTCAACGGTCCCTCCCTGCTTTGGAACGCTCGCGCCTCCAACGGCTCCCCNAGTCTCGGGGTGGAGGGACACACCGGTACCCCGAGGCTCCCTGCGTGTCAGTGCGTAGAAGTTGCGGTAAGGGGGAGCTGAGAAACCGGTGGTGGGGCCACAGGGACTGCCCCGAGGAGCGGGGGTGTTACGNTGAGGGGAAACGCGGGCGGCTCCTCACCGGGCAGGGCGTGGCGTGGCGTGGCGTGGCCTGGCCGTGACGGGGCGTGGTCTCGCTCGGTCCCCGCCCCCTCAACGGTCCCTCCCTGCTTTGGAACGCTCGCGCCTCCAACGGCTCCCCCCGCGCCCGCCCACCCGGCGCTTGACGTCAGCGCGTCGCTGCGCTGCGTGCGCACGCCGCGTCCCCCGCGCGGGCGCAGAGCCGCCATGGAGGCCTCGGCGGGCGGCGGCGGCGCCGGGCCCGGGCGCCGCTGGTACTTCAGCCGCGAGCAGCTGGAGCGGAGCCCATCTCGTCGCGCCGGCCTCGACCCCGACAAGGAGCTCTCGTACCGACAGCAGGCGGCCAACCTGCTGCAGGACATGGGGCAGCGCCTCAACGTGTATCCGGCCGCACTAGGCCGCGCTAGGCCGCGGGTGGGAGTGGGGCGGAGCGGGCAGAGTGGGGACGGGGGAGAGCCGGGCGCGGGTGAGGGGAGAGCCGGGAGCCGGTACGGGGAGTGCCGGGGGCGCTTGCGGGGAGAGCTGAGTCTTGTGGGGATCGAAGAGAGCTCGGCCCCGGGACGGGGAGATTAGGGCTGGGTTATCGGGAAGGCCCGAGCCGGCTCTCGGAGCAGGGAAAGTCGAGCCCGTTTTTGGTTCCGGAAATCCTGTTTCGAGCTCAGGGAAAGCTGTGCCGGCGTGTTGGAAAGGCTTGGGAAGGCCTGGCCGGCCCGGGAGCGGGGAGAGCTGTGCCGGGGTGTTTGGAAGGGAGCGGCAGGCCCGTTCCGGGTGCGCCATGCCCGTTTTGGAATCGAGGAGATTGCGGGAGGGGGGAAGACCGTGCTGGGATGCAGGGAAGGGAAGACACAGCCAGGCCGGGAGCATGGAGAGGCGAGCCCATTTCGAGATCGCGGAAATCGCGTTTCGCGAGCAGGGAAAGCTGTGTTGGTGTGTCGGGAAGGCCCAGCCTAGGAGTAGGGAGAGCCGACCGCATTTTGGGATTGAGGAAATCCGGTTGGAGGTGTGGAAAAAGCTGTAGTGCGGTGTTGTGAAGGCTCGGTAAGGCTCGGCCCACGAGTGCTCGGGAAAGTCAAGCCTGTTTTAGGACCAAGAAGATCTCGAAAAGGATTTCGGGAGCTGGGAGAGCTGTACCAGGTTATTGGAAAAGACAGTCCAGAGAGCAGGAAGAGCTGAGCCTCTTTGAGGTCTAGGAGACCCCGTTTTGGGAGCAGGGAGAGCTCTTCTGGGGTGTCAGGAAAGCTTGGCTTGGGAACGGGGAGCACCAAGCCTGTTCTGGAATCGAGGAGAGTCTGTTTCAGGAGTGGGGAGAGCTGTGCTGAGATGCAGGGAAGGTCTGCCCTGGTGCTGTTGGTGTGTGGGGTCTGTTCTAGTGGCTCCCCTGGGCCTGCCTGGGTGTCTCTGCGCTTTTCCTTAACCCCGTTCCCAGCTCCCAGCTCACCATCAACACAGCCATTGTGTACATGCATCGCTTCTACATGGTGCAGTCCTTCACCCAGTTCCATAGGAATGTAAGTGCTGGGCTCTGGGGGGCAGAGGGTGCTGGGAACCCCCCAAATTCACTCCTGGTGCTGCCTGGGTGGGGAACCACCTTGGGAGGAGGTTTGGGAGGGGAACGGAACCCTTTTCTCTCTCCTGGTGGTGGCCAGAATTGAACAGCCTTCGTTACCTGAAGGAATATTGAGAATCCACCTGGTCTGTTTGCTTTCGTTTTGAATTTAGTGGCTTTTTAAGCAAACAGAGCATTTTCCTCCACAGTCCGTGGTGCCAGCAGCGCTTTTCCTGGCAGCCAAGGTGGAGGAGCAGCCCCGGAAGCTGGAGCACGTCATCAAGGTGGCACATGCCTGCCTGCACCCCCAGGAGCCTCTACTGGACACCAAAAGTGAGGTAAGTGTGGGCATGGAGCCTTGGGATGCGCTGTGGGCACTGGAGGCCCAAGGAGTGGGAATGGCATCTGGAATTGTGTGGCTCTGGCAGCTCCTCGACCCTCCTGAGGTGCTATGGGGCAGGTTCTCAATCCAGCCTCTCCTGCTGCAGAGAGATTTGGGCTTCCCTGCTCTGTGCAAAGCCTTTTCTCCTCTGTTGCACTCCTGGATCCAGGTGTGCTGTGTGCCAGTGTCCCTGGAGTGCTGCCGAGGAGGGTGTGGAGCAGAGGAGCTCCACTGTGGGAGCAGTTTGTCCTGACACCTGTCTCAATGGGTTAAAAACATTGCTGATCCCTCATCTCTCCAGACAGCCCCTTTTACCTGGAGCTGAGCAGTGAGTACTGCTGGAAGGGGCAGCTTTTTCCAGGGAAACTTGGCAGAAAATTAAAAAAAAAAAGGCAGGAAAAGCAGCTGATTCCTGCACTGCTTGTGGGCCACCCCAGGAGTGTGGGGGATCAGCACCCAGTCCTCCCCAAACACTCCGATCCCTCTTTCTTGGAATCTCCAGATGGTTTGGGTTGGAAGGACCTTAAATCCCATCCCATTTCACCCACCTGCCATGGGCAGGGACATTTTGCACAAGCCCAGCTTGCTCCGAGCTCCATCCAGCCTGGCCTTGAACACTTCCAGGGAATCTGTGCCAGTCCCCCCGTGCAGGGAGATTCCCATTTTTGCCCCGGACAGAAGGGTGTTAAGAATGTGCAGGCTTGATCCAAGTGCCTCTCCGTGAGTAACCTGCCTGTCCTCTCAACCCCAGGCTTACCTGCAACAAGCCCAAGACCTGGTCATTCTAGAGAGCATAATCCTACAGACCCTGGGTAAGTTCCTCGAAGCGGCCGGACTGCCACACGAATCCCAGAGCCAGGAGAATTCCACAGGCTGGAGAGCCTCACCCCTTCCACAGAGTCCACACAACAAGCTCTGTTTTTCAGCCCGACTCCTGTTTTAACATCAATTTTTCAGGTGTAACTTGAGCCAGGCTCAATGCTGAGAGATTTAAGTGTGGTTTGTCTCTTTGTTTTTTTTCCTTAAAAAAAAGCAGGATTTGTGCTGCTTGGACATCAGCCTTTGTCCTGGGTTGTGCTTTCCAGCTCAATCGTAGGATCATGGAATGGTTTGGATTTGAAGGGACCTTAAGGACCATCCAGTTCCAGGCCATAATGCTCTAGTTCTGTTGCAGGAAGCAGTTTGTACTGAGAGATGTCTTTAAAAAATGGGTTAAAAGTGAATATTTTGATCAAATAATTAAATGGGGGAAAAAATCCCCAGAACTCCACAAACCAGGATCAATTACTGGGTGTTTTTGGAAGTAGGAGTCTCCACGTGGGGCTGTGGCTGGTGGAGCTGGTGCCCTGTTTCTTTATCAAATGTCTTGTTAAAAGTTGTGTTCACTAACAAATGTTCTGTTTCAGAGGCAGTTTGTAGATAGATTTTTCCCTCTAAAAAAGCAGGATTTGCTATTCCTGACTGGATTTAGAGCAGACACTCCGTGTCCCTCCTTCAGTAGGGGCAGAATTGTCATGGGCCACAAGCCTGTGGCTAAACCAAGCCCAGTTCTGCAACCTCTCAGTTCTCCAGAGGCCTTTTTAAACACCCCAGTTCTCCCAGAACGTTCTGCAGATCTGCTGTGCACATGGACCAATTGGAATTCTTTTTTCCCCTTTCAAACATAATTCCCAAACTGAGGAGGAAGCAGGAGCGAGGATTAAACTCAGTTGTTCTCAATGCTTTAGGCCCATTCAAAGGGAAAACAATCTGCTTCCTCTCAGCTTTTTGGGTGAGAGAAATCCCTTGGAGCAGATGCCATTGTCTTTGCCTTCCTCCCAGCTGCTTCAAGAGGCTTTGTCCTGCTATTTTTAAAATCCTTAATAGTTGTTTTGTTTCCAGTGAGGCCTTTCAGAAGCTGGGAGGTCTGGCAGCACCAGAGACCTTCTGGGTTTGTAGCGGGAGAACTTGAGGCTTTTGGATGCAGGAAAAAAGGGCTCCTCTATTCCTGCCTGGCTCCAAGCAGGGCTGTAGGAGGGAAGGGGTGCAGGAAATGTGGATCCAGGGCTGTGCTGCTGGTTCTGATGGTTCTTTGTCTGTGTCCTTCCAGGGTTTGAGATCACTATTGACCATCCTCACACCCATGTGGTGAAGTGCACCCAGCTTGTCCGAGGTGAGAGGGAATTGGGAGGAAAATGTGGGGGAGTGTCCAGCTAGGATTGCTCAGAGCTTCCCAGAGCCCTGGAAATGGTTGGGTTGGGAGGGCAAGGACAACTTCCACTTGTCCAGGTTGTTCCAGCCTGGCCTTGAACACTTCTAGGGATGGGGCAGCCATAGCTTCTCTGTACAATCAGGGCTTCCCTACCCTCACAGGGAGGCATTTCTTCCCAATATCCCATCTAAATCTCACCTTTTCCAAGTGAAAAACCATTCCCCCTTGTCCTGCCACTCCAGGTTCCTTCCAGAGTCCCACTTCAGCTCTCTTGGAACCTGAAAAGTCACAACGGGGTCACCCCAGAGACTTCTCCAGCCGGAACAATCCCAATTGTCCCAGCTTTTCCTCCCAGGAGAGCTGATCGTCCCTCTGATTCTCAAAATAGAGGCGGTTTCAGATGGTTCTGGCTCTTCTGAACCACACAAAGCTCTCAGTGAGCAGCAGTTCCCAAAATCCTTGTGGCTGTGGTGTGCTGTTCTATCTGTGGGTGGCTCATGGTTCTTGCACTAAAATATGATAACATGAAAATATACAAATAACGCCCCTGATTTTTCCTTTTTTTTTTTCTTGCAGCCAGCAAGGACTTGGCACAAACTTCCTATTTCATGGCTACAAACAGGTTATTATTTTATAATTTTATATTTTTTAATTGATTGATGGTTTATCTGCTGCCTGTGGCCCCAGAGGCATCGCTCAACCTGGGAGCAGCTGGGAATACCACAGGAAGAGCCTTAAGGAAGGGTTCCAGCCATTTTTCCTGCCAGCTGCTGGGTAAAACGAGCTGGAAAATAAGGCAGATGGGATGCTCAGGAGCTTCACTGCTTATTTGGTAGGAATTTAGTTGTGAAAGTTTAAAAACAAAACAAAGAAAAACAAAAAAAAAGATGGAGAGGAAAATGAATACATAATTTTTTTCTTTGCTTATTCCTGGGTGTTGGAGAGTTTTCACTCAACAAGGTGATGTGGAAAGTGTTTGTGAATATGGTTTGTACATCAGAAAAGGCTGATTTGGGGCATAAATGAAGAAAAATCAACCCCAAGTTTTTTGTATGGGTTGTTTTGCTCCTAAGTTTCCCCTGGAAATTAAAATCAGTCCTGAGTTTTTCATTTGGGTTGTTTTGTCCCTAAATTTTCTCTGGAAAGCAAAATCAGCACTGGATTCTTTCTCTGATTTGTTTTGTCCCTAAATTTTCACTGCCAGCCTGATGCCAGCACGTTTGTTGGGATTATTTCTAAATTTAATTTCCTGGATTATCAGCATCAGAAAAATCATGGAGTTAATGTTTTGGAACAGACAAAATCGTGGGCATGGAAAACATTCAAGTTTTTTGGAAATTATGGAAGGAAAAGTGGGTTAGGTGCCAACGGAGGTGAAGCTGCAGGACTGGAGATGCCTCCAAGCTCTGTCTGGGAATGTCTGGGCACGTGGTTTCCCTTTTCCACCTGGGAGGTGTTCCCTGCTCACCTTCACTGTTTGTTGAAGGTGTTTCGGGCTCCAAAGGGCGCCCTGTGGATTTCCGGCCTCAGGAATGTGGTGTTGGTGATGTTTGGGTAAACACAGCCCTGTAACCTGTTTTATCCCTGCAGCAAGAATTTCAAAGCCGTGGGATTAGGAGTTAAGGCTGTAATTGAGGGAAATCCAGGCAGAAAGTGTGAAGAAGAGCCTCGGTTTTGCCTGAGAGAGCCTGTTCTGGGATGAACTGGATTTATCCTTGTGTTCCCTTTGGTTTTGTTCTGGCATCGTTATGGGGCAGAGTTGAGGCTGTTTGTTATCCTTGAGTTTGCTCTGCCAAGGCTCTGAATTTCCTGGGTTTGACTTCTCTGGATAAAGCCAATATCCATGAAACCTGAGGATTTTTGGCTGTAGATGTCAAACTTCAGCCTCTCCACTTTTCACTGATGGAAAAATGTTGAATAGGGTGGTGAGGAGATGGTGCCACGTGAGGACTTGGTCCCAGAGGGCTCATTCAGGAGTGGGCAAATGCCACACTTCAAGACTTGCTCCCATGTTTCCTTAAGCTCTGGTGTTCCTGCAGGATCCTCGTAGTCCCTCAGTTCTCCTGGTCCTGGTGCTGCCCACACCTCCCAGCACTCATGGCCACGTGGAAAATCAATTTATTAATGAAAATATTTGCTAGAGCGCCTGGCTCAGGTTCTCCTGAGTCACTCCAGCATAAAGTGTATACCTAAAAATCCTTTGGGAAAGGATTCCTAGACCTTCCAGAGCCTTCCTAAAGCTGAAAATAGCAGGTTTGCTCCTTGAATGCCATCCAGGAGTTGTGCTTGGAAGCTTCTCCCCAGAGCAGAGGTGGGGCTGGCAGGTGACCCCAGGACTGACTTTCACCCTTGGAGATCCCAGTTTTCCTGTAACAAACCAAGAATGAACAGAGATGGAGGAAATCCCAACTTTGCTGTAGCAAAACAGGGATGAGCAAAAAATTTCTCTTCAAGAGCAGAGGTGGGGCTGGTCCCCAGTGACTTTCCCCATTGGAGGGGAATCCCAAATTTCCTGCATCAACACAGGGATAAACAGGGAAATTGCTGGAGGACATCCCAAATTTCCTATAGTAAAACACGGATGAGTTTCTCCTCAGAGCAGAGGCAGGCAGGTGACCTCAGCACTGCTTTTCCTCCTTTGGAGGAGATCCCAAATTTCCTGTAGCAAAACAGGGATGAGTTTTTCTTCAGAGCACAGGTGGGGCTGGCAGGTTCCCAGTTGCTCTTTCCCTGTCAGAGAAGCTCCCAAATAACAAAAAACTGGTGGAGGAGAACCCAAATTCCCTGTAGCAAAGCAGGCCTGAACAAGCGGTCGTGAAGCCCTGCTGTGCTGGAGCGGGATGGAGCTGGCTGTGCCCGAGGGTCGTTCTGGGGAGGTCCAAAGGGCCACATTCCCCCCATTTCCCGCGTGGATCTGCAGCTCAGGCGTGGGAGTTGATGGCTTTTTGTTTTCTCTCCCGGTGACGTCAGCCTGCACCTGACCACCTTCAGCCTGCAGTACACCCCGCCCGTTGTGGCCTGCGTCTGTATCCACCTGGCCTGTAAGTGGTCCAACTGGGAGATCCCAGTCTCCACGGACGGGAAGCACTGGTGGGAATACGTTGATGGCACTGTAACTCTGGAGCTCTTAGATGGTAAGTTTGGGAGCAAGGTTTTTATCCCTGCAAAAGGCTCTTAAATTATTTTGGCATCGCTGGTCCTGGGTCTGATGTTCCAACACCACTTCATGGGCTCCAAGAGTTCAGGGTTTGCTGAGGTTTTCCAGGGCAGCAGCAGCAGCTTCTGTAGCACCACAGAGAAATGAGTTTGAAGTGGTCAGTGATTCCAGTTGTCAGAATTCCCCTCCTGGTGCAGCTCCATCCCACCAGTAACTCCATGTGTCAGACGAGGGGGTTGTCCTCATGGACTGGGGCTGCTCTGACCCTCCCGCTTGGGTTTGTGTCTCCTCTGCAGAACTGACTCATGAATTCCTGCAAATCCTTGAGAAAACTCCCAGCCGACTGAAACGGATCCGGAACTGGCGGGTAAGAACCTCGGACATGGGCTGTGATTCCTTGGAGAATCACAATGCAGCACAGCAAGGGAGGGAGTTGTGTGTGGAATTGGGATACAGTGTGATGCTTGTGATGCTCAAGTTCACCTGTTGTGAATTAACTTGTACAGAACTTTGGTTTTCCAGCTGCATTAGCAGCCCTGTTTGCAGGGGTTGGGAATTTTCCCACAAGGAGGGATGGGAGCAAAGTGGATCTGTCTCTAAAGAAGACCTTGCACTGTTCTGGTGAGCTGCTTGGATTAAATCAGCTCCAGCAACACCCCAAGTAAACACCTGCTGATTTGTTTAATTCCAGGCCTCTCAAGCAGCCAGGAAATCCAAGACCGACGACCATGGCGATGATGAGAGCCTGTCAGAGCAGACAATCCTCAACATGATCTCCAGGAACAACAGCTCGGACATGAACATCGCTGGGCTCATGAGCATGTCGACATCCTCCACTGCCGGAGCAGGGCCGGCTCTCCCAGCCTCGGCCGATTCCCCTGGGGAGCCGAGCACTGCGGATCCATCCCAGGCAGATCATTGGCATCCCCCGGCCAAGCTGGACATCCACAGGACTAGCGAGAGTGCGTCAGCCTCTGAGCACCCGCAGCAGGATGGTGCTGCCTACCCCAAGCAGAGCACCAAGAACGCACCTTCAGCCAAGGTGTCCCTCAAGGAGTACCGGGCCAAGCACGCCGAGGAACTGGCGGCACAGAAGCGGCAGCTGGAAAACATGGAAGCAAACGTGCGCTCCCAGTATGCCTACGCCGCACAGAACCTCCTGGTGCAGCAGCAGCGGGAGAGGGAAGGGCAGCAGGACAGCAACCCCTCCCCAATCGTCCTGAAAATCCCCATTGCAGGGCCAGAGAACCCCGAGCGCCCGCCCGGTGCCGACAAGGGTGACAAAGCTCTCAAGATGAGGATCCCGGCGGTGGGGGGAGGCGGGGAGAGGCCGATCCCCTCCAAGCAGGAGGAGATCAAGATGCGGATTAAGGTGCCGGGTCCCGGAGACAGACACAGCTCTGCAGATGAGAGCGGTGGGAAGAGCCGGGAGTACAAAGAGAAGCACAAGGGCCACTCATCCAACCACCACCACCACCACCACAACCACCACTCGCACAAACACTTGCATGCCCAGCTCGGCGCCGGCCCCAGCACCGCGGCCAAGCGCCCGGGGGACTCCAAACACAGCGCCCAACCTGGTGCCACCGCCACCCCCCACAAGGGCTACGGGCCTCTCGCCCCCACCCGCAAAAGACCCCTGCCCGAGGAGCCCCCAGCCATGCCCCATGAGCACCAGCCCAAGGTGGGCAAAGTCTCCAAAGGCCCTGGAGTGCCGTTCCCATACGCCCACCTTCCCGGGGCTGCCCATTTCCCTGGGCACAGCTCGGATTTATCCCAGCCCAGCAAAGCTCGGGGCGCCCACAAATCGGACAAGGGGCCTTCGGGGGCCAACGGGCACAACGTCAGCCAGGCCAGTGACTATCAGGACACGGTGAACATGCTGCACTCGCTGCTGAGCGCGCAGGGCATGCAGCCCACCCAGCCCACCGCCTTCGAATTCCACGCCTGTGATCTCCTGAACCCCCGGGCTTCCAGCGGCTCCAGAGCTGCCACCAACANTTTTATTATTGATATTTAGTTGTTAAAGCTGTGAAAGGATAAGGAACCCTTTCTCTATTCCTCCCTTTCCCCCATAGGCTCCCAGTTAGTGTTGGGCTTTGACCCCCCTCTGGGGAACATGGGGGATATTTAAAATATGTCACAGAAAATTTAAGATGTTTTACAAATAATTTAAGCATTAACTTATATCTTAGTGGTTTGGTTCCTTTTAATTCTGAGGGGCTGTGGCAGAGCCATGGGGGGCTTTTGGGGAGGTTCCATTTGAGGTGTTGAGAAGTTCTTGGGGGTTGGAGGGATGTGAGGGGCTGAGGGAATCCCAGGTGATGGGAGCTGTTCTCCCTCCCATGGGTCCTGTTTCCTTGCCCCTGCACCTGTTCTGGTTTGGGATCTGGTCTTCATCCCTTGCTCCCTTCCTGCAGATCCCGGGATTTCCACTGGAAACCCATGGGGCACAGGGGTTCTCAGGGCGGCACATTCCCAGTGGGATGTGGGATGAGAAAGTGCCAAGCTGGTTGTGTAGGCACCATGCCCAGGGCAGCTCTTCAGGGAATCACATTGGCATATGGCTGTTCCCAGCTAAGGTGGAAGCAGCTTCTCCTGCAACTTCAGCCCGGGGCCAAGGGACCTGCCAGGGTTTGGGTTGAATATTTAGGAAGGCCCTACTTCCTTTCTTTTTAGGCTTGACTTTTTCGACCTTCAATAAAGGGATGGTCTTTGGATGGTTTTGGGAAACTCTTGTTCCATGTCAAGCTTGATTTTAGGAGGAATTGCTGCTGCCAAACCCCCTCCAAGGATTTGGCGATCGATTTGGTCCAGTTTTGGGACCAAGTCTTAGATTTCAGGTTCTGGGCAAGGCCCATCCCTTGCTTCCCTTTCCTCTTTCCTAGTCCCTCTTGGAGGTGGCTCCTCCCGGAATGTCCAGGCTCTGCCCCTCTCGGTGGGGAGCAGTGTCCGTTTCGTAGGCGGCTTGGGAAACTGGGAGGGGAGCGAGTGATAGCGGGG
>VXBI01002666.1:67053-81913 GCA_013397375.1 Toxostoma redivivum
CACGCCCGGTCCCAGCTCCCGCCCCCCCCCCCGGGTTTCCGGGCCGGCGAACCCCCGGAAAATCTCCGGTGTCCTATCCCGGGACCCCCCGCACCGGTCCTGTCCCGGGAATCCCTCCTGGTGTCCTGTTTCGGGAACCCGCCCCCCGGTGCTTGTCCCGGGACACCCCCGCAGTGTCCTGGCCCGGGAACCCTCCCCAGTCCCGCCGCGCCCACGTGTCGCGTTCCCGCCGCGCTGCGCCCACGTGACCCTGGGGAGGCGTGGTCTGTCCCTGCATGAGTGACTGCATGCGCAGCCAATCACGCGCGGGAACGCCCTCGTGCTCGCCGCTGATTGGCGGGCGGGCGGGCCAGTGAGGCGGCGGGGCGGGTGCACGGTGCGACAGCGCAGAGGCCGCGGCGGCAGAGAGGTAAGATGGCGGCGGCGCCTCCTGTTCGCAATGGGGCTCGATCTACCCCTCAGCGCGGCCCCCGAGTGCTTCTCCAGGGCTCCTCCGTCCTGCACCGTCCCGGGGGCGGGTTTCATCCCGCTCTCCGCTCCGGCAGCGCTGCCTGGGCGCCCCTCAGGGGTGCCCCTCACGCCCGCCGCCCGCGGACAAAATGGCGGCGCCGGGGCAGTGGGAGCGCGCATGCGCGGGAGCGCGGCGGCAGAGCACGTGCGCGGTCGGGGGGCGCCGGGAGAGACCGGGACGGGCACCGCGAGAGAGGGTGGGATGGACCGGGATAGACCGGGATAGAGGCGGGGATAGACCGGGATGAGCAACAGAAAAGACTGGGATAGACCCTGGTTGAGGCTGGATGGGCACGAGGGATGCGCCAGTATGGAGGTGTGTGTGGACATCGGTACCAGGGCAGGACGAATCACCGGAATACGTCGAGATAGAGGCAATGATGGGCACTGGGAACAGCGAGGAGGTGCACTGGGAGAAGAGGATCCTACACAAATTTCTGCAGGGCTAAAAGTTCCTTCAAACATTATTGGGAATTACCTCCTTAGGAGCAGCCTCATCTTCTGCTGAAGGGGTCAGACTTACTGAATTTCTTTCCTGCTGCTGCTTTTTATTTTATCAGCGTTTTATTCTATTCCCTTTCCTTGCTCTCCATCTCTCCTGCAGCGTCGGCATGAACAGAATCCGGATTCACGTGTTGCCAACGAGCCGAGGCCGCCTGACCCCGGTGCCACGGCCACAGGAGCCCCTGGCCTGCGCCTTCACCCCCCGGCCCTGCTCCCAGCCCCGCCTGGAAGGGCAGGAATTCTGCATCAAGCACATCCTCGAGGACAGAAATGCTCCCTTCAAACAGTGCAGCTATGTGTCCACAAAGAATGGGAAGCGTTGTCCCAACGCTGCTCCCAAACCTGAGAAGAAAGATGGGTGAGTGGCTCTGCCCCCTGGTTTTCCAGTTCCAAACTCTATGGAATTAAAACAGGCAGGGGGAGGTTTTTCTCTTTGTCTTCCCTGTTGAAGGAACAGCTGGAGCTGTGTCAGGGGAGAGTTACACTGGATTTTGGGGAAAGGTTCTTCCCCAGTTGAGCACTTGAACAGCTCCTCAGGGAAATGGCCACATTGGCAACCCTGCCAGAGCCCAAGGAGTGTTTGGATAATGCACACAGGAGCATGATGGGATTTTGGTGTTGGACATGGTGGTCCTTGTGGGTCCCTTTCAGGATATTCCATGACTCTTCTCTTTCAGCTGTTGCATTTGAGTTACCTCTGAGAAGTATCTCCCTTTTTCCAAAGTGTTTTTAAGCTGGAGAAAGACTCCATGGAGTTTGGGACCATAGGCTGTGCCCTGGCCCAGCAGAAGGTGGCTGCAGTGCTCCAGGCCCTGTGCTGGATCTGTGTGTGCTGTCCTTCCCTCATGACAGCACATCCCACTGCCTGTGCCAGTGCATAATCCCCTGAGCAGCCACTCACATCCCTTTGGGGCTTTGACCTGGTTGTGCTGCTGTTTTCCTTAGGCCTTTAAAATATTTGAGTGAAGGGAGAACAGTTATGGATGATAGAGCACAGATTGCTTCTAAAGAGTTACTGGGATGTGGACAGTGGTTGTCTCCACGCTGGTCCCTGTGCCATAAAATGTGGGGAAGGCAGAGTCCAGTGAAAATGGTTGGAATCAGAAGAGCTCAAAAACTCACCCACCTCACTGGCTTTAGCTGAAAGCTCTTTGTACTCCCTGCTGCTGGTGCCACAGGTGACGTTCATAGAGTGGTGGGTGGACTCAGCACTTGCAGGCTGGACCTGCAGCCAGCTCCCTGTGAGAGATTCCAGGTGCCAGGGGTTTTTCCCTGCCCTTCTGCCCTGCTCAGGTGAAAGCCGGCATCCAGAGCTGCCTCCAGCACAGGGAAAACATGGAGCAGTTAGAGTGAGCCCAGAGAGGCACCAAGATGTGCAGAGGGATGGAGCAGCTCTCCTAGAAGGAAAGGCTGAGAGAATTGAGATTGTTCTGGAGAAGCTCAGAGGCGATCTAATTGTGACCAGGAAGTGCCTGAAAGAGCTGCAGAAAGGAGGAGAGACTATTTATAAGAGATGGAGTGCCAGGACAAGGGGGAATGGCTTCCCACTGCTAGAGGCAAAGTGTCACAGGGAACAGATTTCTCCCTGTGAAACTGGGGATGCCCAAGAATGGATTTCCCTGAAAAGCTGGGGCTGCTGCTGGATCCCTGGAAGTGTCCAAAGCCAGACTGGAGAGGGCTTGGAGCAGCCTGGGACAGTGGAAGGTGTCCCTGTCCATGGCAGGGGGGTGGAACTGGATGAGCTTTACATCCCTCCCAATCCAAAGCATCCTGGGATTCTGTGCAAATGCAGGAATGCAGAAGGTTTGGGATTCCAGGGCTGGTGGCTGGTCCTATGGGATGGCTGTGCTCATTGAAATCCCTTTAGGGGCCTCTTCAAAAGAGGATTTTCCCCCCACACCCCCATTTTCTCTCACATGAGGAAAACAGGAAGATTTTAATCCCCAGATTATTGTGGCATCATCCTGCTTTTCAGGCAACATGTTCAGAGCCTGAGGAATGCATTGAGGCAAAACCAAAGCCCCAGGATGCATGGGAGCTGCTCCTGTGAGCAAGATGTCCCCCCTGTTGATTCGAATATTCCTGAGATTGCTGAGCACTGCTGTTGGAGACAAACCTTGGATGTGCTTTGGAGTTTGGTGATGGAAGAGGGATTGTGTTGCAGTTACTATGTTGAGACAGGCATGGCTGGTATCACCACCAGTCCTTCAGTAGCCTACATGCCTTCTTCTCTTAACTTCTTTAGTCACAACTCTGACTCCTTTTCTCATAGGCAGCTTCATGCAGTACTGATTCCTTTTCTTAGAGGCAGTTCCACACAGCTCTGACTGCTTCTCTCCTCTCTGCACGACTGGCTAACCCCAAGCTGTCCCTCACACAACATTTCTCACCATATCTGCCCCTCGCACGACCACATGTCCCTTACCTCCTCACAGCACAGCCAGCAGCCTCCTTCTCTTACTCCAGCAGACTCTGGGTCTCATGCTCCAAATCAAACTGTGACTGTCCGTAACTGTGGCTGGCTAACTCACTCTTTTATATTCCCCAAACTGATTGGGCAGACACAAATGCCTTCACTCCTTGGTAATCAGAATAGCTGCAAGTCATTGGCAAAGATTCCCTCCTGCACTATCCTTTCAGCCTAGCTACCACAGGATTGCAGGAGCTGGGAGAGCAAGTGGGGTCAGACTGGGATGGGGGCTTAGATCAGCTTTTAGATTCTTCCTCCCCAAATTATCCCATGATTCCTTGGCTGATGTTGTACTGAGCTGTGGTTTGTCCCGCAGCACCTCGTTCTGTGCAGAACACGCCCGACGGAATGCGCTGGCGCTCCAGGCTCAGGTGAAGAAATCCAACCCCGGGCCCGTGGGCGAGACCCTCCTGTGCCAGCTGAGCTCCTATGCCCGGGCAGAGCTGGGCTCCCAGAGCACAGAGAGCAGCCGGAGCGAGGCCAGCCGCATCCTGGGTAAGGACTGAACCTCATGCATTAATTAGGATTTTAGCCTTTATGTTTTCAAGTCCTGTAGTGCATTAGTGCATAACTCTAAACTCCATATGGAGTGTTAGTTAACTGTCTTTGCATTTTGGTCAGACTAAATAATTCCTCTAGGCCTGAAACTCAAGGACACCCTACAGCCTCAGGCCCTGAAAAGTAAAAACAAAAGTGAATCGAGGGGAGTAAACTGGGGGAATATGACTTCATTACCTGGAACTAATTGGAGGATTAACCCCTGATATGTAAATAGACCAAACTTATATCTGTCTGAAAAACTCGTGACCATCATCCATCTTGGGTGTAGCTTCTAGGAGGGTTTTGTCTGTCCAAGGTGTATCTATTGAAGGCCTTTGATAAATACTCACTTTGTTCTCTTAACCTTGTCTGGCCTCTGTTCTAGGCAGCCACTCCAAGGCATCAAACCCAAAGACAGTGCCAGGCTGCTCTGTTCCTGTGGGGGAAAGCTAGCAATACCCTTTCTTCAAGTGGGAAAAAGATTCTGTGGTCTGGGAGTAAAAGCTGGGGTTTTGTAAAGCCTGGTGTTTCTCACCTGCAGAGAAATCCTGCTGCCAGGCCCAGATCCTGCAGGTTTAACATGGAAATTTTAGTAGGGCTGCTAAATAGTACCACTGGAATTCCTGGTGGTTCCTGGGAGGGCTGAAGCATCATTCCCAGTGTGTTCTGGCTGTTCCAGGCTGGGAGGTTTCCTATTGTTTACTGCTCCATGTCCCTCACTCAGAGTTTTGGGCTGGAGAATTCCCTCTTGGTGTGAGACAGAGCCAGCTCAGCTCCATGGGGCTGAGGTCCAGGGTGTCCCTGGTCATGCTGAGATGTGGGACAGTGTCCTGTGACTCCTGTGCTGTGTGTTGCAGATGAGGACAGCTGGAGTGACTGCGAGCAGGACCCTGTCACCGTGGAGCAGACATGGCGTGGGGATCCTGACAGTGAAGCTGACAGCATTGACAGCGACCAGGAGGATCCCCTCAAGTAGGTTGGGGAGTTAAATCCATCTTACATTTTGGGAGGGGCTCAGCCTGGAAAAAAGGCTTGGGGGGAACCTTTGGTTTTTCACAACTTATTGACAGGAGGCTGCAGCAAAGTGGGGGTCAGGCTCTGCTCCCAAGAAACAAGGGACAGGACAAGGGGAAATGGCCTTGCTCTGTGCCAGGGGAGGTTCAGATTGGACATCAGGAGGAATTCCTTCATGGGAAGAGTTGTCAGGCATTGGAATTGCCCTGGAAAGTGGTGAAGTCCCCATCCCTGGAGGTATCCAAGGAATGACTGGATGTGGCACTCAGGGCTCTCATGGGGGTCGGTCACAGGAGAACTTTTCCAACTTCTGGGATTCCATGGTGGCTGCTGCCTGCTACACACATGTTCCATATTCTGGGCCCACTGTGGCTCCAGGGGACAGTAGTTATGTTAAAAACATGACAGTATCAGTAAATTTTCATAGATTTGTGCCTTTGTGATTTCTTGGCTGTGGATATTCTCAGGTCCTGGAGCTGGGGTTTTCTGGGAAGCACTTGCTGCTCATCCTCTTTCAGAGTGGAGTGGATCCCTTGGCAGTGTCTCTGGGTGATCCCATCTCTTTAAAAAAGCCTGAAATTGAGTATTTCAGCTCATCACTTGTTGATGGTGTAACTCAGAGTGTTCCCAGTCACATCACTGTTGTTTGTGAGGGGGAACAGCCCAGAGAGACCCCCACAGAACAATAATCTTGAGAGAGCCCCACAGATTCAGAGAATCAAGCCTTGAGGGTCTCCCAAATCCTTTGGAGAATCAGCCCTGAGGCACCCCCAGACCCTTTGGAAGAATAATCCTGAGAGACTTCTCCCCAGCCTTTGGGGGTTCATACTTGAGAGACCCCCCCCATGCCCTTTGGGAGATCAGTCTCGTGGGAGCCCTCCACGTTATTTGAGGTTTAGCCTGAGAGGACCTCCACACCCTTTGTGGCAACAACCACAAGGGACCCCCACAGCCTGTGGGGGATCAGCCCTGAGGGATCCCCACACCTTTGGGGGTTTCAGCCTTGAGAGACCCCCACACCCTTTTGGAGAACAGCACTGAGAGATCCTCACACCCTTTGAGAGTTCATCCCCCAACTCTTCAGCAGAAAAAACCCCATAGGATCCCCAGACCCTTCAGGGATCAACCCTGAGGGGCCCCCAGACCCTTTGGGGGGGTCAGTCTCCAGGGACCCCCCCAAACAGCCCTGTTGCTGGGGTTTGCAGGCACGCTGGTGTGTACACAGCCGAGGAGGTGGCTCTGATCATGCGGGAGAAGCTGATCCGGCTCCAGTCCCTCTACATCGACCAGTTCAAGCGGCTCCAGCACCTGCTGAAGGAGAAGAAGCGCCGGTTCCTGCACAGCAGGAAGGGAGAGCACGAGGCCATTGGTGAGCCCAGAGCTCCTGCCTGAGGGGTTGCACAGAAATCTGCTGAAAAAGGGGGTTTGGGCATTTCTAGAGGCAGATTTCAGAGCAGGGTAAGGGGAGGGTTCCACACTCAGAGCAGGTGTTTTGTTGAGGGGCTGGGGAAGTGGCTGGAGCACAAGGAGAAGGTTCTGGAGAACTGAGAGAGCTGGGGAGGGGGCGAGCCTGGAGAAAAGGGAGCTCAGGTGAGACCATCTCACTCTCTGTAACTCCCTGACAGGAGGGTGCAGCCAGGTGGGGATCAGGGATTCCCAGGAACCATGAGACAAGAGGAAATGGCCTCAAACTGTGCCAGGGAGGTTTGGGCTGGACATCAAGAGGATTTCTATATGGAAAAGGTGGTCAGGCATTGGAACTGCCCAGGGAGGTGGTGGAGTCCCCGTTCCCAGAGGTGTACAGGGAACAACTGGACATTGCACTCAGTGCTCTGCTCTGTTTGACAAGGTAGGGATCAGTCACAGGTTGGACTCTGATACTGGAGAGCTCTTTCAGCCTGAGTGATTCCATGATTCTGTGCTGGTCCTGTGCCCAGAGATCCATATCACTGGAGTTACAAAGCTTGTGCATTTCTTTGCTCTTCAGAGTTTGCAACGTTGGCAGGAAATGAGCTATAATGTTAATTCTGAGACAAAAGTGCTTATTTTGTACTGGGATTTCCTGTTTTTTCCTTTTACGAACAAAATATATTCGTTCATAAGGCCCTTGGTGTGGACAGGAGTTGGTTCCAGTAACACCAGTGCTGCTGTACTGGCATATTCCTCTTTAGCAGGGATGCAGCTTTCTTCTGCCTCTACTGACATTCTCCCTGTGTGGAATATGTTCTTGGAAGCAGGAATTCCCAGTTCAACAGAGGCAAAACCGAGTTGTGTAACTGATCCCAAGTATTGCAGAGCAAAGGACTCTTTTTTCCAGCATCATCCTTTAATAGCTCATCCTGGAAAACGCCATAATTCAGCTCAGGCTCAAGTAAAAATAACCAGGAGTTTGGTACATACCAATTTTGCAGAACTCTTTTTAGCAAACGAGTCAGAGAAAAGCAGATCCTGAGCTCTGCCCTGTAATTACACCAGGAATGCTGGCGGGAAGCTTCCAGAACTCACACAGGAGTGACCTGGAATTTGACAAGTTTCTATTCTGCTGCTGAAATCACAATGGACGGGAGTGGCTGAATTATTTTTAAAGAAGGTTTTAAAAATACTCTGTGGGCCCAAGTGTTCCTGGAGAGGTCAGGATAAATTTTGGGATGGAACCTGCACCGCCAGGCGTCACCCAAAGCTGCGCTTCTGGATGGAGCCCTCAAAGCCCTTGATGGCTTGATATTGATGTCAAAAAACAGGCAAGGTGGTTGGAGATTCCTGACTCTTCCTTTATTCCTGCAGGGAGCAGCCTCCTGACAGGGCCAGAGGGGCTGATGGCCAAGGAGAGGGAGAACCTGAAGCGGCTCAAGTGCCTCCGGCGTTACCGGCAGCGCTACGGGGTGGAGGCTCTGCTGCACCGGCAGCTCCGCGAGCGCAGGGTCCTGGCCACCGACGGCGCGGCCCAGCAGGTCCGTGGGGACACCCTGGATGGGCCTCTCCTCTTGTGTCTTTCTGGGAGTGACCCCAGGCCCTAGCAGATTGCCCTTCCTGCAAGGACAGCCACCCTCCTGGGTTTGTGGAGGCTTGTAGGAGCTCTCGGGTCTGCGGGAGCTCTTTGTGGCCACACCTTGAATGCTGCGGTCAGTTTTGGGCTCCTCGCAGCAAGAAAGGCATTGAGGATTAAGTCCAGAGAAGGGAATGGAGCTGGGGAAGGGACTGGAGCACAAGAAGAGTCTGGAGAACTCCTGAGGAGATGAGGGAGCTGGAGTGGCTCAGCCTGGAGAAAAGGGGGCTCAGGGTATTTGGAAGCTTGAGGAGTTTTGGAAGCAAATAGGTTTGTCAAGGCTCTCAGGTTTTTGGGAGCTCTGTGGTCTGAGTCTATTCCAGTGCCTAAAGGAGGGTTTATAAAAAGGGAGAGAGGGAGTTTTAAATAGACAGGCAGTGACAGGACAAGAGGGAATGGTTTTAAACTAAGAGATAAGAGGTTTAGGTGGAATATTGGGAACAAATCTCTCCCTGTGAGGCGTTGGCACAAAGTGCCCAGAAAAGCTTTGGCTGCTTCATCCCTGGAGTGCCCAGCACCTGGTCAGATGTGGCTTAGAGCAACGTGAGATAGTGGAAGGTGTCTTTGCCCATGGGAGCAGGAGCTTAAGGAGCTTTAAGATCTGTCCCAACCCAAACCATTCCATGATTTCAGGCACACACCACCCGCTCCAGCCAGCGCTGTTTGGCCTTTGTTGATGATGTGCGATGCTCCAACCCGTCCCTCCCGATGACCCGGCACTGCCTCACACGTATCCTTTCATCCTGGCACTCTTCCTGAGCATTTGCCAGCAGTTTGCCCCTTGGCTGTGCCTCCCTTTTTCCTCTCTGGCCCTGAATCAAGGCCATCGGTTTGCTGTAGCCGTTGGTTTCAAACAGGAGCCCAGAGGAAATGTCTCCCAGTCTGTTGGTGCTCCCCTCCCATGGAACTGCCAATTCGTGTGGGAGCAACAAAGATCTGGGCTCAGGGTGGTCCTGCCATGGACTCCTGGGTCCAGAGCATCCAAACAGGGTGGGCATTTCATTTGGAAGCAGAGAACCCAGGCAGGCTTGAGCTGTGAGGGATGTGCATGGATGCCCTCCAGGGACAGGGATTTCACCACCTCCCTCAGCTGCCCTTCCAGTGTCAGACCACCCTTTCCATGGAAGAAATTCCTCTTGATTTCAGAAATTCCTGAACCTCCCCTGACAAAGCTTAAGGCTCTTCCCTCTTGTCCTGTCCCTTGTTCCCTGGGAGCAGAGCCTGTTCCCCACCTGAGGACACACACACCAGAGCATGGCCTTGGGGATTTTTGGGAGGGTGGTTCCGAGCCTGTTTGGAGCTGCTATGGCCCAGCTCAGTCTCTGTGACCCTTCAAAAGGTTCTTGTGTGTGTGTTAGCAGCCAGTTCCACTTCCCAAATCAGCCTCAGCTATTGGAGAGGCAGCACTGAAAGTTCACTGGGATCCCCCAGCTCAGGGATGGCCCCCAATAGGGGAGCCATGACCCCAGCATTGCCCTGGATGCATCTGCTCCATCCACTCCTGTGGGAGTGGGTGGATGTGTCCAGGTCTGGATTGTGCTGGAGCTGCAGGAGGGAGCAGTGGGGTGAGTCAAGACAAGTGCTGGCGCTGAGTCCCAGGGCTGGGTCAGGAGGAGCTTCTGGATCTGTGGGAGATCTTGGATTTGTGGGATGCGCTGTGTTTATCAGAGTTCCTGGATTTGTGGGAGCTCCTGGGTCTGCAGGAGCTTGTGAGTTTCCAGGAGCTCTTGGGTTTTGAGCTTTCAGATTTCTTGAGAGATTCTGGATTTTTGAGAGCCCCTGGGTTTGCTTTGTCCCTGGAGTTGTCAGACTCCCCCAGCCCTGCGCAGGGAGCAGGAGCTGGAAGCTGCCTTTGTTTCTCTCTAACCACCACAGACCTCAAAATAAAGACAGGAGAAATCCCATAAAACAGCCAGAGAAGCTGCTGTTGGCAGCTGGCGCTCCCAGGAGGGAGGGGAAGAGCTGGGTCTGGCGGGAGCTCTCAGCTGACTCTCACTGACACAAACAAGCTTTTCCTCGGGCAGCTGATAACATCTGATAACATCTGTGGCTTTTCAGGAGGCTCTTGGGCTCTGTTTGCTTCCAGGAGCTGGATTGTTTGTGACAGGGCACTAAAGGGATGGGGAAAGGCTGGGAGGCTCCAGATGGAGCCTGGGATTTTTGTCCTCTTGGCAATCTGTGCTTTTGGCTACCAGTAGAGTCGGTGCTGGAGCTGGGAGTTGCTCCAGGAGATGAAAATCTGCCTTCCCCACCCCCTGTTCCCTCACCACATCTTCCTTTGGGTGTCCCAGGTCCTTCTCTCTTGGGCTGGGCTCTGGCACTGCTGCCAGCCTGGATTATGCTCCCCACAGCCTGCTGGGAAGTGAATTCCTGAGAAATCCTTGGAGAAGGGAGGAGAGGAGGGAAGAGTGAATCTCAAACCTAGACAGCTTAAGAAATTGGCTTAAACTTGGTGTCTTCCCAGTTTTATGTGGGTTTGGGATTTTTTTTCCCCACTGGTGTGTGTGAGGAAATTGCAGTTGGGACGATCCTGGTTGGAAGGGGATGGAAGAGGGGAAAGGTGGGAGGAAGAGGAGGAAGGGTTTGAAAGAAGTGAATGGGGATTGAAAAAGAAGGGTGGGAAGAAGAGAAAGAGGTGGAAAGAGGAGGAATGGAGTTGGAAGAGGAGGAAGGGGTTGGCAGAGGAAGATGGAGTCAGAATGGGGCTTGGAAGAAGAGGATGGGTGTGGGAAGAGGAGGAAGGAGTGGGAAGAGGAGGAAAGGCTTGGAAGGTGATGGGTTCAGAGCAGGCTGGGTTTTGAGCTGTAGCTCCTCTGCCTCTGGATCACACTGCAAGTGTGATGCAATAGAAGCAGCGTTTCTGTTTGGGATTAAAGGCAGGAAATCCCATTTACACCTCTGGCAGGAACAGGTTTTCCATTGGGAAGGAAAATGCAGTGGGATGATAGAAATACCATAACTGAACTCCTGGCTGTGGAAAAGGCATTGTGTGTGCTGGGATCTCCCTGCCTGTGGGGCTGGAGCTGATCATTTTCCATGGATGTCTGCAAACAAAAGTTAATCCTGTGCCTTTGTGACATCCAGCTGAGTATCTGTGAGTGGTTTCCAGGGATCCAGCCACATCTCCCAGCCCCCACGGGGGGGGGCTCTCTTGTCCCTGTTTTCCATCATGGAAATTATGTCACCCACATCCCTGGGCAGTTGGGGTGCAGCTCTAGGCTCTGGATTCTTGATCTGGGAGAAATGGGGGTGGATTTAACACCATTTGTGGGAGCATTTCTCAGCGTTCATCCCTCTGGATGTGTCTCTGGCTGTACCTCTGCTGCTTTCCTTGACCTCCTTTTCCCAGATATCTGCCAGGATACAAACCAGACGCTCTTCAAGCCATGCCAGGGCTCAGAGGAAGTTCCCTGCAACAAGCCTGTGCCCGTGAGCCTGTCTGAGGAGCCCTGCTGCCCCCTGCACCTCCGCCTGCCCCCCCAGATGTATGTCCCAGAGCAGGTCCTGGCTGTGCCCCAGGAGCTGGGAGCTGCTTCCACAGATCTGTACCTGAGTGCAGCCGAGCTCCAGCCCACGGAGAGTTTGCCCCTGGAATTCAGTGATGTAAGTGGTGGGGAAGCTGCCCCTCTGCCCACCTGAGAGCCCTCCTGGAATGCTGCATCCAGGTCTGGGATCCTCAGCACGGGAAGAGCTGCTGGAGCAAGGCCAAAGGAGATGCTCCAAGGGCAGAGATGGGGATGTCCAGCCTGGAGAAGAGAAGGATCCAGGGACATCCTAGAGCCCCTTCCAGAGCCTGCAGAGAGTTGGAGGGGGACTTGAGACAAAGGATGGAGTGCCAGGACAAGGGGGAACGGCTTCCACTGCCAGAGGCAGGGTTAAATGAGATAGTAGGAAGGAATTCCTGTGAGGCTGGGCAGGTCCTGGCACAGGGTGCCCAGAGAAGCTGGGGCTGCTGCTGGATCCTTGGAAGTATCCAAAGCCAGACTGGAGAGGGCTTGGAGCAGCCTGGGACAGTGGAAGGTGTCCCTGTCCATGGCAGGGGGGTGGAACTGGATGAGCTTTACATCCCTTCCCAATCCAAAGCATCCTGGGATTCTGTGCAAATGCAGGAATGCAGAAGGTTTGGGATTCCAGGGCTGGTGGCTGGTCCTATGGGATGGCTGTGCTCATTGAAATCCCTTTAGGGGCCTCTTCAAAAGAGGATTTTCCCCCCACACCCCCATTTTCTCTCGCATGAGGAAAACAGGAAGATTTTAATCCCCAGATTATTGTGGCATCATCCTGCTTTTCAGGCAACATGTTCAGAGCCTGAGGAATGCATTGAGGCAAAACCAAAGCCCCAGGATGCATGGGAGCTGCTCCTGTGAGCAAGATGTCCCCCCTGTTGATTCGAATATTCCTGAGATTGCTGAGCACTGCTGTTGGAGACAAACCTTGGATGTGCTTTGGAGTTTGGTGGTGGAGGAGAGATTGCAGCAGCAGGAGCTGGGAGAGCAAGCGGGGTCAGGCTGGGGGGCGGCTCAGATCAGATCCCAGCCCCTTTCTGTGTGAACAGGAGGTGGATTTTTGGGGTTAGAAAGGAAAAACAGGGCTGTTTTCCCTCATCCTGTCCTTTGAGAGGGTTTCGAGCTCCCTCTGGAGCGCTGTAGATTCGTGGAAGCTGCCAGGGGCATCTGTGTTGTGTCTCACATCGTGCCAGGCTGGGGAAGTGCCACTCGTGAGTCACGGGAATCTCGCCCTCGTGTCAAACCCCCTTTGGAGCCAAAACAAATCCCTGCCTCTCCTGAATCCCAGCCTCTCCTCAGGGAGGGCAGATGGAGGAGTCCTCAGAGCCTGTCCATCCCCATCTGTGGTGTCAGGGCAAGCAAAGGAGGTGTGACATCCTAGGAGAGGGTGGGGATGTTCCAGGTGTCCTCTGGAATGTGTGTGACATCCTGGAGAGCAGGGATTGCTTTGGGGGTCCCCAGAAGGGTGTGGCTGGACCCTGTCAAAGCCATTCCATGTGCTGGAGGGACACTTTGAGGACAACACGTCACACTGGGCTCCAGGTGGTGTGTCCCACACCTTGTGCTCAGCAGTGCCAGCTGGGATCATGGCATTCCAGGAGAAAGGAGGAGGGAGTTCCTGGGGTGTGTTCCTGGCTGCTGGCCAGAGGCCCCGCTGGCATGGTGCCCACTCCTCCTCCTCCCTGCCTTCCTCATCCCTTTCCTGCTGCTGCAGAGGATTGGAGTCCCCTCAGACCCCTCCTGATGAGCTGCTCCGCTGTTTTCCCTGCCAGGACCTGGACGTGGTGGGTGATGGGATGCAGTGCCCCCCATCCCCTCTGCTCTTTGACCCTTCTGTGACCCTCGATCCGTCCCTGCGGGACATGGCCGAGGCTCCCATCGACATCCTGGCGCTGGAGGAGCCGGACAGGGGCAGCTCCTCCACCCCTCCAGCCGAGGGCCCTGCGCAGGTAGGGCTGGGTGGGACTGCCCCCCCTCCCTGCTCCGGGATGGGCTTCTCCCAGCAGGAAACCCCCCCCTCTTCCTCCCCACAGGCCCGGGGGGCTCCTCTCCCACCACTCACACAGAGGCTCCAGAGGCTGGGTGTGCCCATGGTCTGGATGGCATTAGGAGTGCCAGGGTGGGGTGGCAGCCAGAGGCCAGCCCCCGAAGTGGCTTTGTGGGTGGCTCGGTGCCACCCTTGTCCTGGGGATGGATGTCCTGGGAATGTCTGGACACTGGGGATGTCTGGGCAGGGAGCTTGCCTGCTGTTGAAACCTCTTAATCCCAGCCAGGGGATTTTTAGAGGAGTTGTTTCCCAGGCCAGGAGTTTGCCTTTTTTCCTTGAAGTCTTAGTTTTCACTGGAATAGTTGAAATTTGCTCCTGTTGTCCTGCCTGGAGCCTGGGGCTTATTTGGGTTGTCTCCACAGGGGATACCACCCACTCCCCTGTCCTGCCTCTCCTGCCTCCTGGGGTGAAAGCCAAGTTTTGGGGTGGGGGGTGGCCACAGCCCAGGCTCTGACTGAAGACCCCCAGTTTGCTGTAGCTGTTGGTTTCAAACAGGAGCCCAGAGGAAATGTCTCCCAGTCTGTTGGTGCTCCAGTCCCATGGAGTGACCAATTCGTGTGGGAGCAACACTGTCCCAGGCTGTGTCACAGCATGGCCAACACTCTGTCCCTGTCCTGTCCCCTGCAGAGTCACCTCCCGTACCAGCCAGGGCCCCGGGATGAGCAGCAGCCGGAGGAAACAGCCCCGTCCACCCCGGCCCGGGGAGCGGCTGCCAACGGGAGCCTGGAGCCGGGGGCTGTGAGCTGAGCCCGGCAGCACCGGGGTCCCCACACCCAGGGGACCCTCAGTTTTTGGGGGCACTCGGGTGCTGGAGTGCCAGGATGAGCCGCAGCTCTGGCTCCTCCACTGATTCCTGGAGCCACAGGGACCCCTGAAACCCCGGATGGCGTCTCCAGATCTTCACGTTCTCTGCGGGGATGGAGCCGCGGAAGTGGGGAGGGAAATCGCTGAAGTTCTGGGATCCTTCGCCACACCCTGACGTGCCCTGGGGGGGATGATGTGGCCCTGTCATGCTTTGGGGGGGACAGAGGTTCCGTCCCACGGGGTCCCCCACAATAAAGTGATAGAGGTGGATGCTCAGTGTCCCTGTGTCCTGTGGATGAGCCCAAAGGCTGGGGGTGCCCTGGGGGGCTGGGTGTCCTTCCGGGGAGGGGGACTTTGCTCCTGCCAGACTCCGTGGGTGTCACCCTTTATTTCGGTCTCGGCTGGGGGGGGCTCCGTGG
>VXBI01002666.1:107414-126135 GCA_013397375.1 Toxostoma redivivum
GTGGGGGGATGTGACCATGGGGGGTGAGGGGCTGGGAGGGACAGGACGCGACCCCAGACCCCCAGCAGCAGCACAAGGGCCTGGCCTCCCTCGTTGAGCCCCATCAGCCCAGGGATTAGCCCTGAAACACGAAATAAAAGTTTCCCCTAATCCTCTTGGGGGGATTACCAGCACTGCCACGCCCAGGGTGGGATCCAGTCCGGCCTCAGCCCCCCCAGTGCCGCTGCTGACCCGGGACCTTTTAATCCACCCACACAAGTGCCCTGCTCCGTCCTGGGGGACCCTCGGAGATGCTGTGGGCAAAGATGCTGTCCAGCCGTGTCCATCCATATCCAGATGTGTCCATCCATCCATCCATCCATCCATCCATCCATCCATCCATCCATCCATCTGTCTGTCTGTCTGTCTGCCGGGCGGAGGCAGGTCCCACCTGCCCTCAGTGACATCCAGCCACGAGTCCCCAGTGTTCAGGGCAGGATCCCACTGCACATCCTGCAGTGTTCCTGAGGGTCACTGGAGATGCTGCCCGGCCGTGCCCATCCATGTGGATCCGTGTCTGTCCATCCCTTTGTCCATCTGTCCACACGCTGGGCTCTGCCTGCCCAGTCCCTACATGCCGTCAGTGACATTTACCTACACAACCTCCCGCGCTGTCCCACGTCCTTGGAGATGCGACAGGCAAGGACACTGCTGTCCATCCACATCCAGCCATGCCCGGCCATCCACGTGTCCATCTGTCCATCCACAAGGCTCCAGCTGGTTCCTACGTGCCCTCAGTGTCACCGTCAGGCTCAGACAGGCGTCGCTCACCCTGGGCCGTGGGCGCTGCCAGGCTCTCAGCCTTCAGGAGCAGGTTGCAGCCGAGGAAGAGGATGGCAAAGGTGACGGCGAGGCAGAGCACCAGGACCACGGTGATCTGGGCAGCCTGGCTCAGCCCCGTGTCCTCGCGGGTAGTGTTCATGTCCCCCTCCTCCTCCTCTTCTTCCTCCCGGGAGCCGAGTGTGTCGGTGACAGACGGGGAGGGTTTAAGTGATGTCAGGGACAGTCTTATCCCTCCCTCCCATGGCCCCCCTCACACTCGCTGGTGCTGGGTGCCGTCCCCGGCGAGGGGCAGCAGCTTTGCTCCACTCTGGAGCCCCTCTGGAGGGGTGCAAGTAAAGGGGAGTCACCCAGCTCCCTCCCTCGGTGCCTTAGGGGGCAGCTGGAGCTGCCCAAGTGCCCATTCTGCCTCTCCCCACTGCAGCCACTCAGCCCCATGGCACTGGGTTGCAATGGGGATCCCCAGCTCAGCCCCATGGCTCAGGGGACCCCCAGCTGAACTCCACAGCACTGCGGTCCCCCAGCTCAACCCCATGGTATGAATGTGCCATGGGGACCCCCAGCTCAGCTCCACAGCATGGGGGTGCAATGGGAACTCCCAGCTCAGCCCCTTGGTTTTGGATGTGATTGGGATCACCAGCTCAGCCTCAGCATCCACTTCCCCCCCTCCCATGGCCCTCACAGCCAGGACATAACCAGGCTCCATGTGAAAGAAGAAACTTTATTTTTGGGACAGCTCTGGCCCCCCAGGGAGAGGGGTGACACCAGGGACAGGTGGTGACAAAGGACACGGCCAGCACTGGCTGTGTGGCACCAAGTGTGCTGCAGAGGGGTGGGGTTCAGGTGTCACCCTGACCTCCAGCACCCTCTGCCAGGCCCCAGCACCACTTGGAGCTGGTGCCACACGTGCCCTGAGGACTCACGCCGCTCATCAGCCAGGCCGGAGCCACTGAGCCAGTTCTCCAGGATGGACAAAACCCCACGGCATAAACCAAGGAGCAGCAACCCCCAAATTACAGGCTAGGCCAAGCCAAGCTCCTCCCAGAGGCTTTCTGGAGGTGAAGGAGGGGATCCAAGCAGAGTCACTGTCCCAAAAGCGCCACGGCCCATGGTGACCCTGCCTGGGTGACACCAGCCCTACAGCGCCAGCGTGTCCTTGATGAGCCGGCGCATGGTGGTGGTGACTGAGGTGCCCAGGGAGTCCGTGATCTGGTAGGAGATCTTGTACAGGTAGGGCTGCACGTCCTTCAGGCTGGTGTCGAAGACGTTGTCCACCTCGGACTGGGTGGGCATCTTGGGCAGGTACTCGTGGCGGTTCATCACCTCCACGATGTTGATGATCTTCTCGCAGAGCTTCTCACCCACCTTCTCGCGGCAGATCTGCCGCTCCTGCTCGTTTGCCAAGTTCACCACGTTCACCTTGATGGTCCAGAGCTCCCAGGGGATGCACTCGTCCGAGAAGGGCCACCGTGACTTCTTCTTCTGGTAGAACTCCAGGGAGATCTGCCCCATGCCGTCGGAGCCAGAGCCGCGCAGCGCATCCTGCGTGACACCACGTGGTTTGTGGGGGAACAGGGACTGACTGACCCCTCCTCAAGCACTGGGTTTTACAGAATTACTGAATATCCTGAGTTGGAAAAGACCCCCCCAAGGATCATCCAGTCAAACTCCCGGCCCTGCACAGGGCACTCCAACAATCCCACCCTGTGCCTGAGAGCATTGTCCAAACACTCCCTGAGCTCTGGCAGCCTTGGGGCTGTGACCAAATTCTGGGGAGATGTTCCAGTGCTCAAGCACCCTCTGGGGGAAGAATCTTTTCCCAGTATCCAGCCTACCCCTTCCCTGATACAGCTCTACCTGTTCCCCTGGATGCTGTCACTGTCCCAGGGAGCAGAGATCAGAGCTGCCCTAGGGATGAAGCTGAGTCTCCTCTCAGTCTCCTCTTCTTCAGCTGAACAGATCTAATGCCCTCAGCTGCTCCTTGTGTGGCTTCCCCTTAATGCCTTTTATGCTGCCATTTTCATCCCTCCCGGCCCCCCCCTACCTTGAACTCCCCGACAGCCTTGCGGAGGGCCCGGTCGAGCTCCTCAGAGGAGACACGGACATAGGCAAAGTCGATGAAGTCGCAGTCCACGTCCTGGGTGCCCACGGTGCCAATGGAGTAGGTACCCTCCTTCTTGTAGTGGAACTTGCCGGTGCTGCGGTGCAGCAGGATGGTGTGGAGCATGGCCAGCATGGCCTCCTCCACCTGCCGCCCCTCCACCGACACCTCCAGCACCTCGGCGCGGCAGTTCATGGCAGGGGCGGCGCTGGAGGGGGCACAGCAGCGGCTGCTGAGGGCACAGGAGAGTGGGCAGGGGGTGTTGGTTACAGCCCAGCTTGGGTGACAGCTCCTCTGCCAACCCCCTGTATGCTGGTGTCTCAGGCTCACACAGGTGTCCCAGATCCTGGTGTGGCTCTCCTGGTAATCCACAGGACTCAGATGTCCTGATTTGAGTCCCCCACGTGCCACAAGGATCCAGGCACCCGTGGTATAGGCTCCTCATAGCCCCACAGAGACTTACGTGTCTTGGTTTAAGTCCCTCACATCCCACAGATACTGGACTCTCCCACACACCTCGCAGAAGCTCAGGAGAGTCCAGGTCTGGGTGCCTCACAGGGATCCAGGTGTCCCAGGATGGGCGGGCCTCCTCCACAGGGACCCAAATATTCCGGTCTGGTTTTGTCACACCCCAGGACAATGTCCCAGTGCGTGCCTGCCCACCTCACAAGGGCCCCGTGGTCCCAGTATAGCCACCTCAATATCCCACAGGGACCCAGATGTCCCGGCTTGAGCCCCTAACAACCCAGAGAAACCCAGATGTGACCTGGTGCCCTCACACCCCAGGGACGTGTCCCAGCCTGGCTCCCCCGCCAGCACACAGGGACGCCAGGAGACCTGGTACGGGCTCCGCAATACCCCAGAGGGACCCAAATGTCCTGGTCAGGTCCCCTCAGGGATCCAATAGCCCAGAGGGACCCAGGTGACCCGCTCCGGGCCCACCCCCACCTCACAGGGACCCGGGGAGTCCCGGTTGAGCCCCCAAAACACCACACAGGTCCAGACGTCCCGGCCCGAGCCCACCTCAGTCTCCCGCGGTGCGCCTCAGGTTCCCACCAGGCTTGAGGCCCCGGATCCCCGTCAGTCCCTGGCCCCTCAGCCCCGGTCCCGGCCCCAGACCCCGTCCCCACTCACCGCCCGGGCCCGACCATCTGACGGCACGGAGGAGGAAAGTGGATCATCCCATCTGCGCGGGGGGGTCGGAACACACCACCGGCCACCGTAGCGGCCCTTCCGGCTATGACAACCATGTTTCATCACTCTGTACTTGATTTTCTTAACATTTTGCCCCTCTGGTGCCGTTCGCGGCCGCGGGACGTCGCCGGGGGTGGAATCGCCATTCCGAGTCCGCGGACTCCCCTCTCCCTGGCCTGGTTCGTTCCCAAGGGGCCATAGAGCAGCAATGCCGCAGCCAGAGCGGCTCGCTAGCTCCATGGCGCCCCCTGTGCTGGAGGCTCCGCGGCGGTACTGCAGCGGGGCGGGCGGGTCAGTGTCCCCCGCTGACCCCTGCGGGGACAAGGCGACAATGGCGGGGACACGCGTGGGGACCACAGGGGCACGAGGGACACCTGTATGGCGGACAGAAGGGACACAAAGATATGGGACATCAGGGGGCCATGGGGAAATAAGGAAGGGGGGGGACACAGGGACAGATGGACATAAGGGACAGCGTGACACAGGGATATGGGGACACAGGACAAAAGGGATACTGGATAAAGGGACATGAAGACTGGGAGACAAAGGGACAGTGAGATGGTTGAATATGGGGATATGGACGGACATGGGAGACGTGGATATGGGGACACAGCACAAGGTGTAGTAAAAGCAGTGGGGGTTTGGGGGGCACAAGTAATGGGGGATGGATGGACGTGGGGACACAGGGCACAGGGGATACTGGAAACAGAGACCTGGGAACATGAGGGATATGGGGACAGAGGGGTAGATGGATGGATGGATGGACATGGGGACAGAGGGATGCACGGACAGACAGACATGGGGGACACGGAATGCGGGTATGCAGATTTGGGGCACTGATCGGCCACGCTGCCTGGGGACACATGGCTTGGTGTAAGTGGCAGCAGGAATGTGGCCGTGGTGTGTCACCGTGTGGGGAGCCGGGCACACACCGAGACAGCCGTGCAGCCCCGGGAGCGCCGGCGTGGCCGGAGCCGTCCACGGAGCTGCTTTTACTTGGTCCTGCTGGAAGCGTCCCCGGCCCTCCTGCCGAGGGAACGGGGACAGAGGTGGGGACAAGGTGGGCAGAGGGCAGCCTTGAGCTGTGGGGAGGGGACAGAGACCTGCGGGACGACCGGAGCAGAGCGGTGCCGTGCCGAGCTGTGCCGTGCCGGGTGCCAACCCCGTGCCCCCCGTGCCCGCTGTGTGCCGCTCCGCTGTTGCCCACCCCGGTTCCCGTTCGCGGCCCCTCCGTGCGTCAGCGCTGTCCCCATGGCGGGGGCGGCGGCGGGGGGGACAGAGAGACCCTTGTTGTGTGTCACTGCGGGGCGCCCCCGGCCCCGCGCCTCAATGTGGCCCTTGTTCCGCATCGGCCCTGGGTGTCCCCGTTAAGGTTTGCTCCGGAGCCAGTCTGTCCCCAGCAGAAGGAAGGGGACAAGCCTGGGGACACATCAGCCCCACGTGTCACCCCCCTGCCTTGGAACTCTGTCCCCAGTTCCTGGGATCGGGACCCCAAACGCCATCACCTCCCCCCGCCCCCGCCGGGGCTGGCCCTGCCCATGGCCACGTCCCCAGGAACACGAGCGGGGGACACGGTCACGCTTCCCGGTTATTTTGGGGAGGATAAATCAGGCAGGCGACAGGTGCGGGGCCGCGGCAGCCGCCGCCGCGGGGGTGAGTGACGGTTCAAGGGCAGGGGCGTGGGCAACGTGCGGCTCCGGCGTCCCGGCTGTCCCCGGCTCTGGAGCCCCGGCTGTCCCCGGCTCCTGCTGTCCCCGGCTCTGGAGCCCCGGCTGACCCCGGCTTTGGCATCCCGGCTGTCGCCAACTCCGGTGCCCCAGATGTCCCCAGATCCACCTGGCTGTCCACAGATCTGGAATCCCGGAGCTCCAGTTGTCGCCGGCTCCATCGCCCCGGCTGTCCCAGCTCCAGTGCACTGTTTTCTCCCCAGCTCCTGGGCACTGTTTTTATCCAGCCCAAATGTCCCAGCTGCCCCCAGCTCCGACATCTGCCCTGTCCGACCCCGGCTGTCACTAGCTCCTGTCCCCAGCTCCGGCTGTCCCAGCTCCAGTGTCCTGTTTATTCCCAGCTCCAGCCCTCCGGCTGTCCCCTTCCCCGGAGTTCTGGCTGCCCCCAGCTCCAACACCCTCACTCTCCCCAGCTCCAGCATCCCGTTTTTCCCCATCTCCAGCGTTTCCAGCGTCCCAGCTGTCCCAGCTGTCCCCAGCCCCGTTGCTCTTTCCCCGCTTCCCAATCCCCGAATATTAATTAACTAAAGGGGAACACAAGGGACAAAGGTCCCACCCAGCGGCTTTCACTGTACGTACAAGTTTATATACAGAAAATGGCCAAAAAGAGGGAAACCCAGAAAAATATATATAAAGGGAAAGGGGCCGAGGTTGAGGGCGCTGGAGCCACGCCTCACCCGCGCCCCCCACTCTGTACAGGACCCGGCCGGCGCTATTTACATCAGGGGCATTTTTACAGGGGAAGGAGGCACCGCGCCCGCGATGCCCCCAGGGGAAGACGGCACCGGGGCTGCTGTGTGGCTGTGCCCTGGGCCGTGAAGGCACATGGGGCACCCACAAGGGTGCCCCCACGAAGACTCAGGCATCTGAGGGGGAATCCAGATATCCTGGGAGTGCTCCAGAGGGGATCCCAGGCATCCCTGGAGTGATGCAGGGGTGGTCCCATGCATCCCAGGAGCGCTCTAGGGGTGCCCAGGGAGTCCCAGGCATCCTGTGGGTGACCCGGGGGGGTTCCAGGCATTCTGGGGATGATCCAGGGGTGTACATAGAGTCTTGGGATGGCCCAGGGGGGTCCCAGGTGTCCCAGAGGTCATTCAGGAGTCCACAGGGGGTCCTGAGCATTCCAGGACTGATCCAGGAGTGACCAGGGGGGTTCCAGGCATCCTGGGAGTGATCCAGGGATGCCCAGGTGGTTTCTGGGCATTCTGGGGGTCACCCAGGGGGGTCCCAAACATCCCAAGATTGACCTAGGGGTACACAGGGGATGTTCCAGGCATCCCAGGGGTGACCCAGGGGTGACCAGGTGTTCCCAGGCATCCTCAGACTGAGCCAGGGCTGCCTAGGGCAGGTCCCAGATGTCTCCAGGCAGGTCAGGGCCTCATGGCAGCCCCTTGCCCGGGACTCAGAAAGGCAGAGTGTCCATGAAGATCTTGTCGACGATGGGCGGTGGTGGCACCAGGTCCTCGAGCTTGAGGTAGAAGATGCGCTGGAGGCCCTGGGTGCAGAGGCTGCGCAGCTCTGGCAGCTTCCCCAGCAGCTTGGAGAGGCAGCTGGAGCGGCCGGGCTCAGCCCCTGCAGCTGCCACGTGGTCCTTGAGACAGCCCACGATGCGGTTCTGCAGCTCCTCCACCCGCTTTGGCTCCTTCAGCCCGTGCCGGTCTGGGTAACACACAGGGTGTGGGACGTGGTGACAGACACAAAGTGGGGATGGGGACAGCAAGAGGCCTGGAGCTGCGGGGTCTCACCTGTGATGATGACGAGGGCAGCAAGGCAGGAGAAGGAGGGGACATCGACGCTCATGCGGTGCAGGCTCTGGGAGAACTCGAGGATGGCGTCAATCCACTCCCCGAAGCCACGCACGCACTGCTGCCGGTGCAGCACCACCCCGTTGCAGAAGATGAGTTTCCCTTCCTCTGGCTTAGAGCTGCCAGCAGAAATCCAGGTGTCACCAATCCAGTGTCACCAATCCAGTGTCACCCCTGGCATGCCTCAGGCTCCCCCCACTCCACGCTGCCCCAGGGCTCACCGGTAGGCCAGGCGCAGGATAAAGAGCTCCAGGAAGGCTGACTCCAGCAGAAGGTCCTGATCCTCCTTGGGCAGCTCGGTGAAGCCCTGGATCTTCTCAGCCCACTTGCGGATGACGTCCATGGAGCCGGTGAGCAGGTCATAGAACTGCTGCACATCCATGGAGTCCTCCTTCTCAAACGGGCACGGGGCTGACTCCTGAAACTGGGATAGCAATGGGTCAGCACTGGGATGACGGTGGGTCAGGAACTGGAATGGGTCAGGAACTGGGACAGGGATGGGATCAGGAATTGGGATGGGATCAGGAATTGGGATGGGGATGGGATCAGGAATTGGCATGAAGATGAGTGAGGAACTGGGATGGGGATGAGATCAGGATCTGGGATGGGATGGGTGAGGAATTAGGATGGGGATGGGTCAGGATCCAGCCCCAGCCTCGGCACGGCCCTGGGCAGGGCGTGGAATGGCACTGGCCTTACCTTGGAGTAGTCGAGCTTGGTGGCACTGGGGATGGAGTCGATGTGTGCCCGCACCAGCGAGGTGATGAGGCTGACCGGGGATGCATCTGGCGGCTGTTTGGGCTTGGAGGGGAGACGGCCCCGCCGCCCCTTCAGGCTGTCAGTCCGGACCACTGTGGTTGAGACTTGCAGTGAGTGTCTGTCCTCAGTGCAGCCAGAAAGGCTGCAGAGTGGGGACTCCCCACCCCTGCTGGGTACCCCCCACCCGGGATGGGACCCTGGTACCTTCTTTGACCATTCCGACGGCCAGGCACTTCTGGAAGCGGCAGAACTGGCAGCGGTTCCTGCGCCTCTTGTCCACAGGGCAATCCTTGTTGGCCAGGCAGATGTACTTGGCATTCTTCTGCACTGTGCGCTGCGGGTGGGGAAGGAGCGGCCGAGCTCAGCCCGGGGCGCCGGGCTCCGAACAAAAGCCCTTCTGTCCTCCCCTGTCTCCCGCTCCCGCCCAGCATCCGGCTCCATGTCCGTGGGGAGGGCTCCGTGACCGTGCTCCCTGCCCTGCCCCTCCCTGGGGCACCCAGCAGCATCCTCCTGCTGCCGCAAAGCACTGTGGGAACATCCCGACAGCACCTGACGAGGTGAGGGTCCCCTTACCTTGAAGAAGCCCTTGCAGCCCTCGCAGGTGCGCACACCGTAGTGCTGGCAGGACGCGTTGTCCCCGCAGACGGCGCAGCGGCCCTCGCCTGCCCCGGGGCTGCGCACCTTGGTGGGCGCCAGCGCTGGCCCCTCCAGCAGCGGCGAGGTGGGGGCCAGGGGCAGCCCCGCGAAGCCCCTGGGAGGACCTTGGCTCGGGGAGAAGGCGTCCGTGTCCAGCAGCCGTGGGTCCACACGGGGCGAGGGGCCCGGCTGCCCCTTCAGGCTTGCAGGGGACCCACCAGGGCTGGGGGCCGGCGGGCCGAAGGCGAAGAAGGGGGGCTGTGACCCCCCGCCCTTGGCTGGCTCAGCCCAGGGCTGCCCACCCTCGTAGTTCGGCAGCGGCGAGTACGGCCCGAAGGAGCCCTCCCAGCCGGGGGCCTGCGGGGGCTGGAAGCCTGGCGTGGCGGGCGAGGGGATGGAGCAGGGGCTCCCGTAGCAGTCCGAGCCGCTGGAGGAGAGGGTCTCGTCCGGCTGCCCACCGAAGGCGCTGGGGTAGCAACCGTACACCTGGAAGTCCTCCAGCTTGAAGGCGGTGGCGGCGCTGGACTGGCCGCTTGCTGGCAGCTGGTAGAGGAAGGCGTCGAACTCGCCGGCGTAGCCCTCCATGAAGGTGCTGAAGCTGGGCAGGGCGGGGGCGGCCGTCAGATCGGCTCCAGCCACTTCCATGGGGAATCGGCCGCCCTCGGGGCTGAGCAGTTCGGCCGGGTAGCGCTCGCAGGGGCCGGCGCCCGTGGTGCTGCACTGTGCCTGGATGCAGGGCATCTCTGCGGGGAGAGAGGGGCGTCAGCGGGGACCCCGATACCAGCCTTCATTCAGGAGGAGGATGGAGACAGGGTGGAAACAGTGGGAACTTCCCCAGGATTCCCCTCGAGCTGGAGCTGGACCCCCATAGCCACTGGCTGTCTGGTGGTGGCCACCACTGTCCCTGGGAAAGGTCACGGCACAGCCAATGGGTGCCAAGGACATTCCCCAAAACGCTGGCTTAGCAAAAGCCCCCGAAAGGGAAGGAGGGAGGAATGTGGCCAACAGATTCCCAAGCCCTAGGGCTGGCCAGGAGAAGCCAGAGTCGGGGCTGAGCTAGGTTTTGAGGATTCTACTTCCCCTGTAATCTCTTTTTTGGGAACGTCAGTGCAGGCAGCCCTCCAGAAGAGGGGGAGACGAGCCCATCCTCTGTCCCTGGAGCCCCCCGGGGCTTTTCATGGATCTGGTGAGACCTAAACGAACCAGAGTCCCGTGTCCAGCTGAAAATCAAGCCAGAAGTGACCCCAATGGCAAGACGATAATGTAATTCATCTCGCAGACCTTTAAAGGTCACGCTGCGCTGGCCCCTGGCCACGGTCCTGGCACGGCCCCGCTGCCAGAGCCCCCGGATTCCCCCAGCCAAATCTGGGCAGCTCTCTCGGGCACCAAGAAAGCCGACACCAGCCAGGAGCTGGGTTTAAAAATACCCAGCATGGGTCCAGCTCTGGCACCCACGGGATGGCACCAGCCCCCAGCCTCCTGCTGGTGTCCCAGTGGAGTTTGTGCATATCCAAGTGGGTTCAGAGGAGACAGCGACCCCTCAGCTGCCTCCTGTCCCCGAATGAAGCCGAGGGGACCTGAGGCTGCGCTGGGGACATGGACCCGGGGAGTGCTGTCTCTGCCAGTGGGAGTTTTCCTTGCCTACATGAAAATCCTGGCAGATGCGAAGCCTCGACCCATCCTGCAGTCCCGGCTTTTTTCTCTCCCCCACTCGCTGACAGCACTTGGGGTCCCTTCTGCTCTGTCCCCCCAGGGACCGGGCACAGATTCCCGCAGCAGCCTCCGTGCTGCCCACGGCCGGGCTCAATTTGCAGATTCCTCCTTTGGGAGTGCAGGCAGCTGCCTGTGCCCAGCCCTGAGGCTGCTGCCTGCACGGGCGGGTGGCAGCCGCTGGCACCGGGCCCCGGGGCCGCGGGCGGGCGAGAGCAGCCGGTGGCACCGGGGGTGGCAAACGCTGCCCACATCCCTGCCGGCACCTGCTGCCCGGTAATGCCGTAGCGGCTGCTGCCAGCCCCACGTGGGCAGCGGGGGTTTGCCTGCACGGGGCTGGCTGCCTGCACG
Organism: Toxostoma redivivum; assembly: GCA_013397375.1. Classification (NCBI taxonomy): domain Eukaryota; kingdom Metazoa; phylum Chordata; class Aves; order Passeriformes; family Mimidae; genus Toxostoma; species Toxostoma redivivum. Next base: position 118,517 of record VXBI01002666.1, read on the forward strand.
CCCTGTCTCCACTGCCGGGTCCCGGTGCTGCCTGCACATCCCTGCTCGCAACGCCAGGTTCCCGGTGCTGCCCGCATGCTCCCGCCTGCCCCGCTGCTGCCCACTCCAGTTCCGTGACCCCTCTGCTCCGGGACTCCGGGGTGATGCCCGCTATGGGGTGACTCTGTCCCCTGCAATCCCCAGAGATGGGGATTTCCTGCACATGCAGCTGGCCCCGGTTGGGGTGCCGTGATGGGAGAACCAGCCCGGTCCCCCACGGCCCAAGTAGCGGCTCCCGGTGCTGCGCAGCTCTTCACAGAGGAGTGAGTGGTGTCAGGCTCTTCCCGGGACCGGGACCTCTCTCTCTGCCAACTCCCGCCGGGTGCGCGGCCCCTGGCTCTTCCCGATCCAGTTCCTCCCGGTGCCACTGGGACACCCGATCCCGTGCACCTCCCCGCGCCACGCGGGACACCCGACTCGGTTCCCCCCGGTGCCACCGAATACCCACAAGGGGCAGTCCCGCACAGTGCACACCGCCCGGTCCCTTCCACTGGGACCCCCGATTCCCGCCGGTGGCACCGGGGGTTCCTTCCACAGAGTCCTTCGGACACGCGAGCCCCGTCTCCACCGGGACGCGCGACCCAGTGCTACTGGGACACCGGACCACATCCACCTTGCAGGACGCCCACTGCCCTGAGCCACCGGTGCCATCGCGATGCTCGACCCAGAAACTCATGGCGACACCTGACACGCCCGACCAATCCCTCCGGTGCCACCCGGGACAATGGCTCCTGTTCCCCCGGTGCCACCGGGACACCCGACGCAGTGCACCTCCCGGTGCGCGCAGCCCGCCCCCGCTGCCAGCACGCCCCCGGTGCCCCCCGCCTGGTCCCCGCATCCCGGTGCCGCCCATACCCGGGTGCCGGCGCGGCGGCGCTCCGGTTCCTGCTCCTGCCACGGCCGCTCCGCGGGCTCCGCCGGGCTCCGGCCCCGCCACTACTTTCTCTTAAGCACTCGGTGACGCGCGGGGCGGCGCGGGGCCGGTGACGCACGGGGGGGGCGGCCCCGGCGGGGGCGCGGCCGTGACGCACGCGGGGTTCCATTGACGCACCCGCGGCCCCGGCTAAAAATACCCCCGCGGCCCCGGCTAAAAATAGCTCGGGCGCCCCTCGCTTCCCCACATATCCCCCCCAGGGCTCCGGGGGCCGCCGGCGGGGGGAGGGAGGCCCCGGTGTCAGGGGTATCCCCGGTGTCAGGGGTATCCCCGGTGTCCCCAGGGCCACTGCCCCTTCGGTATCCACGGTGTCTCCTCGCTGCTGCTGCTACCCTGGGCTGGCGTTCCCCGGTGCCTTCCTCCCCGGTGTTCTCTTGCTACTGCTATTTCCGGTGTCCCCTCCTTGCTGGTACTCCGGTGCTCCCACCCCCGATGCCCCCTCGGTGTTGGCATCACTTAAATCCCCACCGCCGGTAGCCTCTCGGTGCCGGTATCCCCGGTGTCCCCTCGTTGCCGGTACCCTGGTGCCCCCATTCTCGGTGCCCTCTCGGTGCCAGTATCTCCGGTACCATTATCCCCGGTGTCCCCTCAGTGTTGGCATCCCCGGAGCCCCCTCGGTGTCGCATCTTCAGTGCCCCCATTCCCGGTGTACCCCGCGATGCCGCTCTCCCCGGTGCTCTTCCGTACCCCCGGTGCCGCTATGCCCAGTGCCCATCTGGGTATCTCCGGTGCTCAGCGGCGCCGGTACCCCCGGTCTCCTCCCGCTCGGTGCCGGGTGCGGGGGGAGTGACGCGGGGTCCCGCCCCCGCCCGGTCCCCGCGGAGAGCCCCTGGCCGGTGTGATGGAAAGAGCGGCGGCTGCTGGCGGGCGCCGGCGCCGGGAACAGCGCCCGCGGGCTGGAAAGATGAGCTCAGCCCGTGCGGGGCCGGCCCGGGCCCGCGGGAGGGCGAAGGGTGAGCGGAAGGGACCCAGAACTCCGCAGTACCCTTCGGTGCCACGCCGGTACCCCCTCAATGCCCTCCAGTACCATCCCGGTACCCTCCGGTACCACCCCGGTACTCCCTTGGTATGTTCTGGTACCAACTCGACAGACTTCGGTACCAGGTCGGTACCGTTCCTTGCGGTACCCGCCGGTATCCACTCCAGGGGACATCCCGGGGGTTCTGGGGACCGTGCCCGGGTTGGCGGCGCCCCCGGGGTTGGCAGCGCCGTTAGTGCTGCCCCGGTAGTGCCCCTGCAGCGGCAGAGACGCCCGTCTCGGTCCCACCGGGGACTGGAGCCACCCTGGGGCCTGTGCCCCGGTGTCCCGGGAGCCGCAGCCGGCACCGGGGGTGCTCCCGGTAGCTCCGGTACTGGGACCTGCCCGGCCCCGGGAGGATCGGGGGGGCGGGGGCAGCCCGACACCGGAGGGGTCCGGAGGGCGCACGGGGGTACCGGAGCTGGCGGCCCGGGGCCGAGCGCCGCCGCCGCCTCCTCCCCTTGCCCGTTACATCACTCCGGCCCCGCTTCTCGCTGCCGCCCGCCCCCGACGGGGTTCCGTGACATCACACCTGCCCCGCTGACGTCTTGGGGATCCCGCGGCACCACCGGGGTCTCCCCCAGAGGGATCTCCCGGGCCCGGCGGGACCGGCAGGGGTCCCTGCAACACCGACGAGGGGCATGGCCGGTGACAGCCCGGGGATACGAGCGGGAGTCCTTGGGACAGGTCAGACAGGGGGGTCCCAGTGCTACCGGGGGTCTCAAAGCCCCCGGGGGCACGGAGCGTGGTGGCTGCAGCCCCCGTGTCCCTCGCTTGGTGGCGGCGCTACCGGCGACAGGAGGGTGACACCGGCAGCCCCCGCACCCGGGATTAGCTGTACCCCGGGAGAGGTCGTGGGGACTGAGATGGATTCGGGGGAGGAAACCCGAGCCCAGCCACCCCGGCAAGGCCACGGGGATGCAGGGGGGGACCCCTGTTCACAAAAGCTCCGGGGATCCACCCCGACACGCAGGTGGGGACACGGGGATGCGATGGCCACCAGGCAGCCCTTCCCGAGCCCCAGGGTGGGCGTTGGGGCTCGCAGGGTGCCCGTGACCGGGCGGTGATCAGCCGGTGCCCACGGCTGGCGCTGGCTCCCTGCCCCGGGCCTATATTTATCGGTAATGACAGGCTGCTCCGGGGCGTTCCCGGCCCGTACCCCGCAGCCTCGGCCCCCCGGCCCTGCCCGGCTCAGCCGGTGCCACGCGTGACCCCGGTGTCCCACGGCCACCTGCCCGTTTCCGGGCACACGCAGCCCCAGGTCGGGGCTATAAAAAGCTCAGCGTGGGGTGGCAGCTGCGACGAGGGGGGGTCCTGTGATGGCTCTGACAGGAACGGGGTGCTCCGACCCTGGCAGCACGCGGGAGGACGCCGGGAGCCGCCGGGGCTACGGGAGCCAGACCATAAATGTCCAACACAGAGCTGTCCTGGAACAGGGACAAGGCACAAGAGTGTGGGGGAGCCAGCTGAGCCCCCCACCCCTGCAGCTCTCACCCCCAGATCTCCAGCAGGCTCCCCTGCGGTCCTGGGGGGGACAGGGAGGGGAAGGGGCGAGCTGGAGTCCCCAAACGCTCAACAGCCCACCCAGAGGGGCAACCGAGACGGAGCAGAGGGCTGGGGGCTCTCGGTGCTGCACGGAGCGCCTGTGCAAGGGAATCCCCGCACACCGGAGCTGCAGCAGTCCCCAGCTCTTGGGGGTGCTTTGTGTCCCGCAACTCCTCTGGGTGCTGCTTCAGTGGCTCTGGGGGACACTGAGGCAGGTCGTGCGGGGACCCCAGTGCCCGTCCTGCGTGGGCACCGTGTCCCCCGAGGGCGGAAGGGCTCGGGGTGGGTCCCGCTTCCCGCCGGCTGCCGGAGGAAACGGGGCAGGAAGGGCCTGGCCGGGGCCCCGCAGTGCCGGGACGTGGCCTAAGGCACCGGGGGATGCAGCAGGCGGGGGACACAGGGGGTCCCCGGGAGCTCACTCAGGTCCGAGGTGACACCAGTTGGTCACCCCAAGGCCGCCCTGTCCGGAGCCCAGCGGGGAGGCCCAAAGGGGCAGCGTGGGGGCTGTGAGGGAGCTGCAGCCGGTGGCCCCCAGCCCCCCCATCCTGGTCCCCACGGGGCTCTGTCCCCCTTCAGTCACAGCCACATATCGCTGCAAATCGTCTCTGTATTGGCGAGCACTGACGTGGTACAACAGCCCGGGGGGAGCAGGGGTGGGACCCCCAGAGCCCCCCCAACCTGGGCGACGCGGGGCTTCCCCGGTGCTCCCCTCCTGCGAGGAGACCCCTGCTCCCGAGAGCAGCGACAGCTCCGTGAGCCGCTTCAGGAGGGTCCTCACGTCTGTCCCTTGGTGGTGTGTCCATCCCTCACAGTGTCACGATCCCCATGGTCCGGGGGGTCAAATCGGAACCCCCGGGGCCAACCCAAACCTCCTTCCTGCAGCCCCCAGGGATGGGGGCCGGGGGAATGAAGCCTCTTGCAATAAATAAATAAATAGTCCTGGGAGGGGCCAGGGGCTGCCGGCTAGAGGTGACTCTCCTCCTCCTCCAGCGCCCGGTTCAGCCCCGGGATGAACTTGAGCAGCCGCTGGCGGAAGCTGCTGTGCCGGCTCTTGCGGGGGGCGGCCGCCCCCTCCCCAGNCAAAACCCTCCCACCATCCCCCCCAGCCCCCACTCACCCCGCACCAACCGCTGCTCCTGCACCATCAGCGAGCGAAACTCTCCCCACTTCTCATAGAGGGTTTGCTGTGGGGGGAGGGTGAGGGGGTGAGAACCCTGGTGAGGGTCCCCAGACCCCCAAACCCCTGCCAGCCCCTGCTCACCTTCAGGTACTGCAGCCGGGCCTCCAGCTCAGCCCTGCGGATGGACGTCCCGTAGAGCGTGTCGAGCCTGTGGGGCAGCAGCTGTCAGCACCGGGGGGCTGCAGCCACCTGCGCCCCCCCTGCACCCCCCAGCTCACCGGAGCACATTCCCTGAGCTTTTGATGATCTCCACGATCTCCCGGTGCCGGATGCCCTCCACATTGAGCCCGTTCACCCCCGTGATGGTGTCCCCTAGAGCACAGGGGGTGAACACGGGTTCACAGGGGGTGAACACGGCTTCAGGGGTGCTGTCCCCACTGCCGGGGTCCCCCCGGCTCCCCCAGGATGTGCTCACCAGCCTTGAGCCCCGCGGCCTCGGCCGGGCTCCCGTCATGCACGCGGCACACGAAGGTGAACATCTCCACGCTGTTCCTGTCCTGGTGGTGCAGCCCGTAGGTCTGGAATGGGGGGGTCTGGTGAGGGGTACGGGGACACCCCCAGGAGCCCCCCAGCAGCAGCCGTGGGGCAGCAATTGCAGTGTGTAATTGCTGCTGGGTGAGGTGGGGCAGCCCTGCAGCCCCCGGCAGAGGGGTCTTGCCCTGATGGCTGCAGCCCAGGGTTCCTCCCTGGCTGCCCCCAGTGGCACAGCCGGGGGAGGTTCAGTAACACGGCATGGCTGTCACCACTAAAAATAACCCCCAGCTCAGAGACAACTTAAAAATACCCTCGATGCAAAGCAAGGTGCGGGCTGGAAGGGTGGGGAGCAGAGCATGGCACGGCCAGGCTCAGCTCGGCTCAGCACCCACCTGGATCTCGAAGCCGAAAGACTCCTCTGCCTTCTTCTCCAGCATCACCACCCTCCTGAGGGACACAGGGGTCAGGGACAAAGCAGAGCCCCAGGTACACCCAAACCCACCTGTGCAAACCTTGGGCTCTTCTCAAAATGCTGCTTCAGGGTCCCCAAGGACAGGACACCTCTCCCTGGGATGGGATTCCTCCCACTCCCTGCTTCCAGGGATAAGACCCCCCCCAGTCTGCCTTGGCCAGAGCCCTGTCACTTAATCCTGCGGGTGCCAGGCAGGATCCTCACAGGGTCTGGGGGTGTCTGAGCCCACCAGGAACTGTCACCCCATCACTGCTCTCACCTGCGGCAGGTTCCCCCATAAAATCCCCCTCATTTCCAGCCCTCCTGGAGTATCCAGAGTGGAACAACATCCCAGGGCCAAGTTCCAACCCTTTGGGATAGAGACCCCAGCCCCACTCCTGTGTGCCCTGTCCCTACCTGTGCTCCTCTGGGGACTGGCTCGGGGATGCCCACTTGAACCCTGTGTCCTGCAGCAAAGGAAGAGCCATCAGCCCTTTGGGGACACCCGAGGGGACATCCCCCCACCTCCTCCAGGGACAGCCCAAACGCACTGTCCCACCACGACAGCACCAAACCCCGGGGGAGCACCGTGCCAAGCCGGCACCGAACCAGCACCCGGGTGCCCCCCGGCTGGCTGGGCATAACGGGGCTTTGATGGGTGCTCAAAGGCACCCTCAGAGCTGCCCCGAGCTCGCCCCACGCTTTGACGTCAACTGCACCGCACCCACCCCACGCCGTGCTCCGAGGGGCCCCGGCACAGAGGGGCCCTGTTGTGGTCACAAAGTCGGGATTTTTCATGCAAAAATCCACGCCCCGGCACAGACAATGTCCCTGTTGTGGCAGGCGCAGAGGCGTGGGCGGGTGGAGGGACTGGCCGGGTAACACAGGACCCTCACCGCAGGGCAGGAGGTGACAGCGCTGTCCCCAGATGCCCCTCTGTGGCTCTGGCAGCCCCAGTGCAGTGCAGGCAGTGTCACCATGAGCTGTCCCTTGGGAGCAGCACATGGCATGTCTTGGTGGCAGTCAGGTTCCCTCTGCTCTGCCACGTGGGTGCCACCAGCCCCACAGGTGTCACCAGACAGTGACTGACCATCCCCAGTGCGCCCACGGGTACAAAAACACCAGAACTGGGTGTGTCCACCAAAGGGAAAGTTGTCGCCTGTCACGCTGGGCCCCACGTCACCACAGTGACGGGAAGGTGACGTCCCAGACCCCTCAGGGACATATCTGGTGGTGGCCTTGGCTGGTGAGTGGGAGCCAGGTCACTGTGCATATCTGAGCTGTGGCAGTGCAGCCGTGAGGCCACTTCTGCTCCGGATGTCGGCTCTGCTCTCGCTTCCCCACCACGCTCAGGAAGCACCACGGGGCCGGGGGGAGCAGCAGGGCGGTGTCTGTCCCAGCGTCACCACAGAGGGGCTTTTCCAGGGGCCCCGTACTCCAAACCAGACCCGAGGTACTCTGTAACCTGTCTCCTACCCTCCCCAAACCAAAACCGGGCTCCAGGGTGCCCTGTGGCCGATCTCTTTTCCCTTCTCACAGGACAGAGTCCAGCGGGGCTGCGGGGTCACGCCTGTCCCAGTGACAGAGCCATGTCCAGTGGGGTGGGGGGCTGGCCCTGCGTCCTGGAAGCTGCAGGGCAGGACATGGAGAGGGACCAGGACAGGATGCGGGGCTTGGGGGACATTGGGAAGGGGCACAGGTAAGATACCTGACCTGAGGGAACGTGGGGAGGAACCTGAACACGGGCATGGGGCTTGGGGGGGAAAACCAAGGTGGGGGTACAGGGGGAATACCGCGGCAGGACACGGGCAGNGGCCCCGCTCCCCCCACAGCCCCGCTCCCCAGCCCGTTACCGCTCCCGGTGCCGCTTCCCCCTCCGGTCCCGGTGCACAACCGGGGGCACTGGGGCGGTTCCCGCACTCCCCCACCCCAGCCCTACCTTGCGCACGCGGGGCAGGGTCCCGCCGGCCGCCGCCAG
>VXBI01002666.1:127316-144486 GCA_013397375.1 Toxostoma redivivum
TTGGAGATGCAGTGGGGGGTCCAGGGTGAGGGTCCTGCTCGGGGATCCCTGGAGATCCAGTGAGGGGGGGTCCAGCAGCACGGTTCTATGCGGGTTCCTGCTAAGGGGTCCCGTGGGAGTCCAGAGTGAGGGAGGTTGTGCCTGTGGTCCTGCTCGGTGACCTCCGGGGGTCCAGCAGGGGGTCCAGCGCAGGGTTCTGCTCACGGGCCCCATGGGAGTCCAGCGTGGGGGTCTAGAGGGAGGGGCCTGCGTGGCGCATCCTCAGGGACACGCCGGGGTTCAGCGGGGTCTGGGTGCTTCTGTGGGGCANNGGTCTGGGTGCTTCTGTGGGGCAGTAGGAACGGGGGGGAGGCGGTGTCCTGAGCGTTCAGGGTGGGAGTGTCACGGGAGGCACTGAGGGGTGCCAAGGAGGGCTCCCAGGGATGATTTGGGAAGCAACCGGTGGGTTTCCGGGAGCAGAAGCAATGCCGGGCTCTGCTGCTCCCCGACAGCTGCCACCACTTCACCCCCAGGCCACCACCCGCCGCCAAAGCCGCATTTGGGATTTAATGGGAGGCAGAGGTGGCCACAGCCCCCGGCCCGGCTCCCAGGGGGGCAGCCGGAGGGATTTAAGCTGTTCCTGCACGATCTGTGCTGCGCTGAGCTGGGACATGGAGGGAAGAACAATTCCCGGAGGCGGCCGCGGTGGCTGCTGCGGACACCGCGCGGCTCCGGCAGCTCCTCGGTGCGCCCCGGCGGGAGGCAGCGGGAATTTTCCAGCTGGAGTTGAGAGCTTTGCCCAAATGTTTGTTTAAAATTTGCCAAAAAAAATGAAGATCGTAACAATCCCGCTGGCGTTCCACCCAAACCTCCCGCCCAAAGCCTGGCCTGGGGTTACCAGGAAGCAAGTTTGCTGCAGGAGCAGAGCTGCTCCGGGCTGGAAATGCTGGGGAAAGGATGGGATTGAGCCCAACACCGATCCTGAGTCACCAAACCACTGGAAATGAACAAAAGCACCCCATCTTGTTCCCAAAATCTGCTAATGACTTGGCTCCTCAGCTGCAGCCACCCCAGACTGATATCCTAGAGGAGCAGACAGGTTTTGCTTTATAATTCCCCACACTCTCATCTCACTGCTGCCCACGTTGCCAGGATGGGGCTGGATTTTCCTGGGGACCACAGCAGGAGCTTCAGACAAAGCTGGGAATGAGGAAGGACAAGCCCAGATGGTGCCTCCCCCTCCCCAGCTTGTCTGAGCCTGGGGAGACCCCAGGCCTTGGCAGATTTTCCCCTTGATCCGCTCACAACAGGCTCGTTTGCAGGAGGCTCTAATTAAGGAATTAGCAGGGGCAGTTGACACAGCCCATTTACCCTCAGAGCAAACAGGATGTCATAGGGGCAGTTTGCTGCAGCATTTATCTTTCCTTGAAGCTCTGGGTCCATGTGGAGACATGGGATGCTCCAGGGAGATGCCCACTGTACCCCCCACACCCCCAGGGATGCTCTGAGGGGAGCCCCAGGGTTTTTATTTATTCTCTGTAACCTCTCCTGCTCTGTGCTTGTCCCCAGAGTGGGAGCCCCAAGTTCAGCTGCTCATCCCTGCATGGGTGGAAAATCCAACCTGTCACCTTCTTGTCTCACCTCCACCTCTCGAGTGCTTGGTGGGTGTTGGAAGCTGCATCTTCACTAAAAATGGGACTACTCAACATTAAAATGTTTTGACCAGGATTCTCAGAGATTTTAGCTGTGAGGGATGAGCCCTCCTTCCCCCCAGGCCTCTCTCTGAGACACTGAGCTGTGCCCTGCAATTCCCACCCCTCCCAGTGAAGTGAGACTGCAACACCTCACATGAATAAAACAAACTTTTAATAATGTACAGCAGAAATCGACAGCCTGGTTTTATATTAAACAAAAGATTTCCTATCTTACACCATATGTACATTTGCATACTGAAGAGGTAAAGTGGCTAAGTGGCTATTTTCTTACAGTCCTTTGCTAAGAAAATGTACAAAACCAAACAAATCAAAGGGGCAGAGAAGTACCAAGAGTTCTGTCCTGCAGCCATGTACCGCTGATGGATCCCCTCCTTGTCCTGCACCCGGCTCCCCTCACAACTGCCTGCAATGCTGCTTTTACCCAGAGCTGCTGCAAGTTTTGGAGCCAGGCAGCAACCCCCATGTGCTCCATCAGCTGGGCAAGCACTGGCACCCCCGGGCACCGGTTTGCATGAAAGTGCTGTGTAAATGCTACATGGGCAGCGTTCCTGCCGCGGATCCCGCTCGCTTTTCCCCATCTCTCCTGAAATGAGGCTTTTCCTCAAACCCTGCTCGTAAGGACATTGCCCTTCCCTCGTCCCAGCTGGCCCAGCCCCGCTGGCTGGCAGCTGTTTGGTTTAGCTGAGGCAGGTGCAGTGTGGCTACAGTTGGAGGGGTGAGTTCAGTGCAAGTTCTGGAGCTGACAGCACCCGTGGGGACCTGCAGTTACCGGGATGGGAGACCCAGCACAGAGCCTGCAGCACCTACAGCTGTGTGATGTCCCCTCCTGTCCTTCCCCCAGCTCCCAGGGCAGCCCTGGGGCCTGCTCCAATGGCCTTAGGGCTTGCAAGTGCCCCCATCAGCTTCTGAATGCAGGTTTTAGGGACGTGCTTGGCTGAGACGGGACTCAGGACAAGCTGGGAGGGGACGGGGGATCCCCATCCCTGCTCCCACGGCAGATCCACATCGCCAAAAACTCCTTGGGGGATGCAAAACAGCTCCTAACATGATTCAAAAACCACACTCCTCACTTTATACAAGGTCATGGACACACAGGGAATGGGGGGAGAAGGACACATGGACAGGGACACAGAGAGCAAGAACAGAGGGATTGAAATAAAGACTTAACCCTGGCGGCCGGAGCAGAGATGAAACCTCACCTTAGAGAGCAGGAGCAAGGTCAGAGTAGAAACAGTTCCAGTGTAAATCGAGCTGTGCATTTGGTTCTTTTTTTCTTTTTTTTTTTTTCTTTTTTTTGCAGTGATTTCTTTACAAACCAACAGGTCAAGAGGTAATAATTAGAGATTGTTTTTCTGCTCTTAGAAAGAATTAACAATATTCAAAAAAGTTAAAATCCAGACCCTCCCAGAAAACAACAACAACAATAATAATAATAACAATAATAATTAAAAAAATAATAACCAAAACCACTCCAGTTAAAAGTTATGGCTTCAGAGTTCTCTACTGCAGACACTGACCTGACCTCCACACCACGGCTCTTCCTGACTGCCAAAGGCAGCCACAGCCCTCACTTCCACGTTTGCTGTAGTCACCCCACCTCTCCCTCACCTGGCATTGAATCAAAAGAAAACCCATGCAGATCCCCCCACCCCACACTGACACACAGCCACTTCCACATTAGGAGATATTTATACATCTATATTAAAAAGATGGATGTTGATTTCCCAACCCACACCTGCTGTCAGATCCTGCCCAATCCTGCCCAGCGCCCCTGGGAGGTGCAGAGCTCCCCCAGATCTCAGAATCACAGAATGAGCCAGGTTGGAAAAGACCTTTGAGATCATCCAGTCCAACCTATGACCTAACCTAACACCTCCTCATCAACTAAACCACGGCACTGAATGCCATGTCCAGTCTTTTTTCAAACATGTCCAGGGATGGTGACTGCACCACCTCCCTGGGAAGATGATTCCAGTGCCCAATCACTTTCAGTGAAGAATTTTTTCCTGATGTCCAACCTGAACTTCCCCTGGTGCAGCTTAGGGCTGTGTCCTCTCGTTCTGTCAGTGGTTGCAGGGAGCAAAGTACGACCCCCACCTGGCTACAGCCACATTTCAGGGAGTTGTAGAGAGGGATGAGGTTTCCCCTGGGCCTTCTTTCTTCTCCAGGTTCAACAACTCCAGCTCCCTCAACCACTCCTCACAGGGCTTGTGTTCCAGACCCCGCACCAGCCTTGTTGCCGTTCTCTGGACACACCCCAGTCCCTCCATGTCCTTCCTAATCTGAGGGGCTCAGAACTGGACACAGCACTCGAGGTGCTGCCTGAGCAGTGCTGAGCACAGGGGAAGAATCACTGTCCTGCTCCTGCTGGCCACACCATTCCTGATCCAGGCCAGGAGCCGTTGGCCTTCTTGGCCACATGGGCACACTGCTGGCTCATGTTTAGTCGGTTGTCAACCAGTATCCCCAGGTTCCTTTCTGCCTGGCCACCGTCCAGCCACTCTGTCCCCAGCCTGCAGGGCTGCATCATCAGGCCCCCAGAAATGTGCCTGGGTGGTGGAGTTGGGAATTGTGTTCCCAGGAGAACTGAATCCTGCATTTCCCCAAGTGAATCCTGCATTTCCCCACGTGCCCGCCGCAGCGCCTGTTCCATCTCTGACACACCTCAGCTCCACCCTACCAAGAACTACAAACCCCAGGGGCTCAAGACAAAAAAACCTGGATTCCAGGAGCGATTCCAAGTTCCTTATTTGTTCCATCTTAAAAAAGGGAAGGGGTGGCAGTGAGGCAACCTGATGGGACGTTGTGGCAGCCGGCGGCGCAGTGGGCACGGCCCATGGGGGAGCCAGGGATCCGCTCTGCATCAGCAGCCTGTCCAAGCTCCACGACGCTCACGACTCAGCACGGAGAGCACCAGCGCAAACAGCTCACGAACGGGACACTCGAGATTTGCACATGCACAGGAAGCACGGACAGAGATGAGCCACCCACAGGCAGACACCGCACGGCTATGGAGGAGATGACCAGGCACAGGGACACGCGCACCTCGCGCATGCAGACACCGGCGCGCCCCGACGGCCGTCAGGGCACTCAATTGGACTTTTTCAAGCTTAAGAAAAGGAGGGAGAACGGTTTTGTGAAGCTGATCAACTGTTCCGGCTCAGCCTCTTGGAAGAGAGCACCATTTGTTTTGCTTTTTCTGCATTAACGCGCCAGTCCCTGGAAAAATCCTCGAGAGTACGGCAAGAAAAACCTTCCCTTTCCCTTCCCACTCCCGGCACGAGCACCCGGGCTTGGCTCCGACCCCGCCAATGGGTGCTCAATGCACGCTGAACTTTACAGGGATTTCCTTTCAAGGAACAAAGAGTTAGGATCATGGCTGAGATCCCTCGGGTGAAGTCCCTCTCAAGTCTCCACGCTCTCAGGAGGTGATCACAAAAGGTTTCGGATTGTTTCATACCCAAGCAGGGAAGAGAGCGGCTCTGTAGGCTCTGTCCCCCTGCCTAGCAGCCTGCAGGTCCCGCTGTCTGGTTGTAGCAGTAGGTTGGGCTGAAACACGAGGTAGGCCTCCATCACACGTCTACTCTAGCACAGCAGCTCCTGTGCAGTTTCCTCCTGCTGAGGCTCAGAGCCTAAATTTTCACATCTTCCTGGACACTGAGCTGGGAGAGGGTTTTCTTAATGCGGAGGGCAGTGAGCCGAGCTGCTCCGTTGGCGTACCAGCACTCTCGCATCATCTTGCCCATCACCCGTAGTGCCTGGGCAAGAAACAAGGGCAAAGGTCAGTGCTCTGCTCCTCCCCTGACCAGGTGTGCCAGGCACTGACACAGCCTCCACATCACCCAAAATCAGAGTGCACCTTGCAGTACTTGTGACCTCATCATGGGGGAATCATGCAATGGTTTGAGCTGCAAGAGACCCTAAAGCCCATCTCATTCCATGCCCTGCCATGGACACTTCCAGGGATCCAGGGGCAGCCACTGCTTCTCTGGGCACCCTGTGCCAGGGCCTCACCACCCTCACAGGGGGAAATTCTTTCCCAATATCCCATCTATCCCTGCCCTCTGGCAGTGGGAAGTCATTCCCTCTTGTCCCAGCACTCCTTGCAAAGATTCTCCCTCCCTCTCTCTTGCAGACTCCCTTCAAGTACTGGAAGGCCACTATCAGGTCACCCTAAAGCTTCTGTTATCCAGGCTGGACAATTCCAATTCTCTCAGCCTTTCCTCACAGCAGAGGAAGGGAACGTGGAGATGAAAGCAGCGCTTACCTCGTAGCTCTGCCACCAGTTCGGGATGTTTGGCCGTAATTTCTGGTCACACACAACCTTCCGCATCTCCTCAATGGAAGGATCAGAGGGGACAAGGTCATAGTAGGGAAGCTGATACTCCTCATGGATACCTGAAAGGCAGAACAGGGAAAATTAAATTCCTGGGAACGGGAATTTCCATGGCCACTGTGCTTGCTAAAGGCAGACGGAGAGAGGCTTGGGCTCCATGACTCACTGCTGAGATGCGTCAACACTTTGCAGTTATTTAGAACAGAAATGAAGAATCTGGAATTGGAGTTAACAAGAAAAATTCAGGGAAATAAAATGCAGCTGCCTAAACTGGAACGGAGTCAGCCGGCTGGGATCAACACCTCCCAGCGAGGCGCCAGGGTCACTGAACCTCCCCAGCAGCGGGACTGTCACACGTGGGATGATGCTGCAGCTGCACGTGCCAAGACATTTATACTGATCTGGGGGAGTCTCCCACCAACCAGCACCACCATTTCCTGAAAATCCATCCAAAGGAACATCAGCCACCTCTGGGAGCACCAACACCCTTGAGCCAACACTGGCTGGGCTTAGCAGCAGTCATGGGTCATTTCTGTTACCTCCCTTGGTGACAACACACAGGGACATGTCCTCCCACGGCTCTGCCCTCCTTTAAACTCCCCAAACCCTGATCAGTAGAACCCCAAAGTTGGGAGAGCCAGGAGCAAGTGCAGTCACTGGCCCAGGCACACAAAGGATGTTACCTCCTGCGTTGCACCTTCGGGCAATCTCCCAGTAGACCAAGCCCAAGGCATAGATATCAGCACATTTAAATGAATCAAAATGTTTCATGTTGATGGTTTCATCCAAGACTTCTGGGGCCATGTATCTGCACAGAGAAAGGAAAAGCATTTTCATTCTGAGAGGGAATTTTCTGGAAGACAGTAAATGATCAGTTTTCCCACACAGCACTTCCCAGCAGAAAAAGCTCTGCTTGGCACAGCCACCATCAGAACAGAACTGGGCCCCGTGATCTAAGAGAGCGAAGAAAAGAACTCAAGAACAACAGCAAGCTGGGAAAAGAGATAGAAATGTCCCAAAACTACAGCAGGCTCCCAACAGAAGGTCCCAAAGGCTCTAGTGAGGCCAAGCTTTTTGTCATGTATTACATGAGCTCCTGGTGCCAGGTTTATACAGCTGGCCCACACCTCCCAGCATAATGACACCTGGAACATCAACTCAGGCACAGAACTGACCCTGTGAGACACCAGGCAACGCCAAATTCAGAGAATTCCCCCAGGGCTCAACCTGCAGCTCAGGCATTTCCAGCCACTCAAACACCTCCAAATGCCTTTTCCTACCGTTTGGTTCCCACCCTTTGGTTTGGGGCGATGTCAATGGTGTCCGTGACCGAGTCATGCCGGACGGCCAGGCCGAGATCAGCGATGGCACACGTGCCATTCTTCTTCACCAAGATGTTCTTGGATTTCAGGTCTCTGTGAGCAATCCCAGGTTTTCCTAGCAGAGCAAAATAAAAAGCAGCAAGGGTCAAGCTGGGGGAATCCATTTGTCGAACTGGTGCAGAGGCAGCAGTGGATTCAGGGTGTTAAACCCGCTGCTGCAACTCTTTTTCCTGTTTAGATTCATAAGGAACAGAGCAGGGAAAGGCTCCAATCGTGTTTTGGAGGCGCCACTGATGCAGTGGCACCCTGAGGCCTCCAGAGGGATGTAAGCTCCACATCCCAGCACAGGCACCGACGTCAGGAGTTTGTGATTCTGCTTCTGCCTGTGCTCACATCCCACCCAGGCAGTGCCAATTTTAGGATGGGATGTGAAATGATGATATAACTCCTGGGAGCAAGCGCCAGGTTAACCCACTTCGCAGCCAGCCAAAGCAATCGCTCTATTTCTGGTCAATAACCACCAGATGAAGCTGGGCTGACTCAGGCAGGGTTTGCTGCACAGCACATCAGCTCCCTTCAGCAATCCTGCTTTATCCTCCCCTCAAGAATTCCCAATGCCTTTTCCAATTTAGCTTTTACCCTGAGTGCCCACGATCTCCATGTGCAGGTGGGCCAGCCCGCTGGCAGCAGACAGGGCGAGCTTGATCATTCCCTCGATGGTCACTGTGTAGCGATTCAGGTAATCAAAGAGAGACCCGTGCTCGTGGTAGTCAGAGACAAGCCACAGCTGAGTCCATGTCCCATTATCTGAAACAGGAAAAACATAGAGCTCAGGCAGATGCAATGCAGGGATGGTCACTGAGCACCCCACACATTTTTGAGACAGAGAAGGGCTGCAGATCAACAGGGGCAAGTAAGAAATGGCTCAAATCGGCCATAGTGTGGCCAGCAGGATCAGAGCAGTGACTTTCCCCTGTGCCAGGCATTGGTGAAGCAACAGCTTGAATCCTGGAGTCAGTTTTGGGCAGTGTAGAGGGCCAGAGAAGTTAACTTTAGTCAGCTTTAGTCTCCCACAAGAAAGATGAGGAGATGCTGGAGGGTGACCAGAGATGGGCAGTGGAGCTGGGGATGGAGCTGGAATTTTTGAAATGTGGCTGAGGGAGCTGGAGGGCTCAGCCTGAAGGAAAGGAGGCTCAAGGTGAACCTTCTCACTCTGTTCCTTGACAGGAAGATGGAGCCATGTGGGGTTACAAGCCACAGGACCAGAAGAAATGGCCTAAAGTTGCACCAGGTAAAGTTTAGATTGGGTTTTAGAGAAAACTACTTGGAAAGGGTGGTCAGGCAATGGAACTGGCCTAAAGTTGAAGGTTTAGATTGGTTATTAGAGAAAACTGCTTGGGAAGGGTGCTCAGGCCCTGGAGCTGGCTGCACAGTGGTGAAGCCTCTGCTCACCTTTGTTATCCGCAGCAATAAAGCCCAGGATGTTCTCGTGGCGCAGCATCACGGTTTGATAGATCTCTGCCTCCCTGAACCAGGAACGCTCCTCACGGGAAGAGAAAATCTTCACAGCCACGTCCCCTCCACGCCACCTGCCCCTCCACACCTCCCCAAAGCGGCCTTTGCCAATGATCTCCTGAAGGACAATCGTCCGAGCCACGGTCCGCTGGACAAACAGAGGCAAGCCTGGGGACAAGAATCAAAGGAATGAATCCATGGTGGCAGAAAACCTCCTGAAACCCCAGAGACTGAAGAATGTCCTGAAAGCCCAGAGGCCCAAGAACGTCCTCAAACCCAGCAGGCTCTACATTTGATAACTGGGAGCCCGAACAAGACCCAAGCCAGGGAATGGTGGCAGCTCCTGCGTGGGATGTGCCAATGCTTGGGCAGCATCTGCATTTTGCTTTGAAGCAGAGATCCAGCACGGAGCAGTTGGGGAACTTCTGCTCCACCACAGATCAAAGGAACTGCAGCCTCAATATGCAAAGAATGGAACTCAATGAAGTCAGTTCCTGCTAAAAAGCAGAAACCCCCCAAATTTCTCTTAAGAAAGTAGTGCCAACATCACTGCCATTACTTACAGAAAGCATGGAGCTGCCCATAGCATGCATAGAGATCACAAATATTTTATATATAGCAGCAGATGTGCTGTTGAAGGTTTATTCCCTGGTCAAATATCAGGTTGTGACATTCTCTGCCTCTGTGGATTTTCCTACAGTTTCCATCTGCTGCAAAATTCCTTACATTCTTTAACCAAACCACCTTCCTAGTTCAAAGCCACCACTAAACAGTGACTTTCCATCTATTCTGGGGATTCCTTTTAAGTGCTACAGAAGCAAACACTGCACATCATCCACCTGAGAAGACCCAAGGGTTCTTTGGGATGAAATGGGCTGTGCAAATGCACTATTTGAACTGTAAAATGTTGATCTGCTGGGATCTTGCCCGTTTTCCTGCAGCTTTGATGCAGGTGACATCCTGCATTCTCCTCTGAAAGCCAGCAATGCACAGGTTAGCAGTTAATGGCTGTTTCCAACCCAAATCCTGTTCCAAGGCTAAACTGGGAACAGATGCAGCTGTTTGAGGTATCCTCTTGCAGTTAAGGAGGAATTTAACTATTGCTCTTACCTGAACAGAAATGAGACCACCACACAACTGAATTTAAACATCCCTTCAAGTTATTTATGACAGACCTCCTGAACACTCATGACAGATCCACTGAACAGACTCAGAACAGACCCCTTGAACTCATGACAGACCCCTGAACAAAATCAGGACAGAACCCCTGAACAGACTCAGGACAGACCCCCCCGGACAGACTCAGGACAGACCCCCTGGACAGACTCCAAGGTCATGGCCTTACTGCTGTGGCAACCACTGGCCCAAAGAAACAACTGCATGTTCTCATTGATCATCCTCTCATCTCGCAATACCTGAGCCAGAGCCAGAGGTGGACAGATCATAGACCAGATCCTGCAAGGTCTTGTCCTTGGAAAGGCACATTTCACAAGAAGGGTCTTCCATGTCCAGGCGCTGGCGGTTGTGATAGACTCGTTGGTGGTGATGGAACACAAACACCACGATGATCATCACAACAAACACAAGGAAGACAGGCCCAGCAATCACTGCCACCAGCTCCACGGGACCCCAGCTGGACGGGGGCTCATTGTCTTTCAGGTGTCCTTGGGAGGAAAAAAAAAACATTTTGAGAAATTTATCATTCCTTTGAGGACTTGTGTTTTACTGTTCTCTCAAAGCTTGGACAATTTTAGCCTGGGGACACATTAAACAACAGTGTTAAGGTGGGGCTGATCATCAGGCATGCAAAATGCAGGTGAAACCCCAAAAAGAAGATGGGGCTGCAGTTGTGGGATCAGGGAGTATGGGCTACCTGTTCACTCATTTAGACAGGAGCGTGTCCTGGGCTGATTTCCCAGAACAGCCTGCAGTTCACCTTGCATTTGAACTCAACCACTTGGCCAGGGCTCCCTGCTCCCTCTTGCCCATTTGCCCTGCAACAACCAGTGAACTTTCACCTGAAGACAATTATTTGTTGTTTTGAGCACAGATGAGACCTCCCCACTGCTCCTAAGGAAAATGACTCTGCAGTCTTCACAGCACCCACTAAAAACCAGCCCAAAACAGAAAGTAGGAGGTGTGAGGAAGCACCACATGCCCTCTCTGTCCCAGGGATGGGAAGCAGAAGTTTCCCACACCCTCACTCAGAGGCAGGGCTCCTTCCCCTGCATGTGTTCTGAACCCAGGCACCTTCCTCCCCACACACTTTGCTCTGAAGCCTCTGCAATGTTCCCCTACTTGTGCTCAGCACTGAAAACATTTGGAGTCTTGGAAGGGAAGCAACACCAGCTGATAAAGGCAGGGCCAGCTCAGTGACAAAGGCAACACACTCATTCCCATTTGAATTTGAAGTAGTTTGTTATTTCCACTTTACAGATGAAGGAAATAAACCCAGCACTCAAGTTCACGCAGCAACTGAAGGGAAGAAGTGAAAACAGGGCTGAGAACTCCAAATTCCCAATCCCAAACAGACAGCTCCTCTCCTCCCACTTCAAACACATGATTTATCTGACTCTCTACTTACCACTGGGAACCATTAAATCAATTTTGTTGCAAAAATCAGAGTAGCAGCAGTGAGTATTCCGCAGATCCTCTGAACTCAGACAATAGAAGGGTTTCCCAGCAGGAATCAGTTTTGCCTCAGGAATGCAGGTCCGAACGTGGTGCTTGACACCATCCAGGTTGAAGACTGAGACCATGCAGGCGCCGTCCGTCTCACACGTGGAGTTGGCTTGTTTGCAGTCAGAGCACAGACACGTCAAAGCTGAAATCAAAACAAGATCAACTCCTTAAAACCCATGGAGAGTAAAAGCTCAAATGAGAGGAAACCTTTTTTACATTCTCCATTTCAGAAGGGCCGTTCTCAAGCTCTGGAAGAACCGGCTCTGCCAACAGCACAAGTCATACTCAGTATTCCAGACCTGCAAGAATCCAATTTTGGTGTGAAGCAGACTGTGGAGGCAGAGGAGCCTTTCCAGGACTGTCCAGGCAGTCCTTTGCCAGTCCCTGTTGCAATCACCACCAGCCATGACCCAAGTCATGCCTGCAAACCGGGTGAGATCCGACTAAGATCCACTCCCAGCCCAACCTTGGGTCAGACTCAACCCAAAACCAGCAATTACTCAAAGTGACTGACCTGATTCCACCTGGGCTGTCTAGATCCCTGGAGCTGCCTAATCTGGGCTGCCAAGGGACGACCACCCCGGCTCAGGGAGACAAGGAACAGCTGGGAGATGCCAAACCCAACCCAATCCCAACCGACTGCACGAGCCAAGCGTGCTACACCCAGCTAGATCAGCCACTTCTTTAATAACTGCTTTCCTGATCTCAGACACTACCTTGGGTCAAATAAATTCCTGGCTTTATGCCTGCCCTCCACGAAGATTATTTGGATAAAGAGAAGGAGAAACTCTGAGGCAGATTCCCACATTTTTCCACCTCCCAGCTGTCATTGTACTTTTCTCAAGCTGCCTGAAAAACTGTAAGCAAATCCCCAGGCCTTGCCATCCTTGGGAACAAAGAGGAATCCAACAATGTCAAGAAGAAGGGTGGGGCTTGTTTAGCAGCACGCGGGGTTTTCACCAGCTTTCATCAGCTCTCCCAGCCTTCCCAGAGGGAATCCAAAACATGTCCTTACCCGCTGCAGAAATGGGCTTTCAGGTAGGGAGGGTGTGAAGAAGTGCCACAGTTAACTCTGCCCAGGCTGATCTAAATCCTCTCAGTGTAAAGTCACACACAAAGTCACCCTCAACACTTGTGTGTGGGGCCATGTTTCTCTAAGCTTAATGAAAAACAAGCTGGTCCTGATTCACTCAGGGTTCATTTAGGAGGAAGACACCCATTAGCCCTTATCCCAGAGACCTGGGTAAATCAATCAGGGTAATTGCATTACTATTCACTTAATTCTCTCCGGACGCTGCTCCTCCTTTTCCAGCTGTTGTTGTGAGCTGTTATAGATGGGCTGAGTATAGGTGCTGGTTAGCCTGGAATCAATAGATTCAAAACTGCAGTGAAAAGCCAGTGACAAGAATGTCTGGAGCTGTGTCAGGGAGGTTTAGGATGAAGATCAGGGAAAGGTTTTCTCCCCAGAGGGTGCTGGGCACTGCCCAGGCTCCCCAGGGAATGGGCACGGCCCCAAGGCTGCCAGAGCTGCTCCAGAGATGCACAGGGTGGGATTTTGGGGTGTCTGTGCAGGACCAAGGGCTGGACTGGGTGATCCTGGTGGGCTCTTTCCAACTCAGGACATTTCATGATTCTGTAACTCTGTGGTTAAAAGCTGAAGAGCTGTTGAATGAGACACCTTTAAAAAGCATCACCAGCAAATGGAGCTCATTAGCAGGTGCTCAGCACAGAGCAGTAAAAAGGGACACGGGACAGAAAACAGACAGGGAAGACTCTCAGACTGATCTGTGTTGAGATGGGTGGAGAAAATCCATAGATTCTCAAGATTTTGAGAGGAAATGTTATAATGAAAGGAAAAAACCCTTCCACTAACATTCACATCCAACAGCTCCAAGATCAGTGTTTTCCCATGGTCAGCAGAGTGCAGAAAAGACAATTCTGAAAAATACATACACTTGAGGGAACAAAGGTTGGTGATAAAGGAGATTTTATGAAAATCTGAGATGGCAAAGAGCACCCAGGGCACATTCCTGCCTTCATGTCTACTTAAAAGGAAATGGTCTTTTAAACATCTCCCTTATTACTTATCAAAAGCTCGAGGTACAAATTAAAAACATTTAACCCACACACATTTCACTGTGTAGGTTCTTTTCAGTTTGATTTAGATACAACAAAACTGAACTTTGTTCCTGTTAGACTCATTTTTGAGGTCTCAATCCCAAGATTTAGGCTGTGGCAGTTTTGCTTCCAGAAGCTACAAAGCAAACAAAGCACTTCAATGCACTAATAAAACTGGTTTTGTAAACTTCTGAGTGAAGTATCTGGCCTGAAACTGAGCATGCCTTTGAGAGGGAAAGCAGAGAAGCAGGTTCGTGTCTGCTCAGTCTCATTTGTAGGATTAAAAAACAAAAAAATCAGTTTACCTGCAAGGTATGATACCAGAACCCCAGCTCAGACACAGAGCCAGATCCTTATCTGTTCTATGGAAAAAGCCAAAATTTCCTGCTAAGGAGGGGGATGCCCCACGGCTTTACCTCACCCTGCCCCCCCTCTGAGACAATTGTTCTTTTTAAACTTTAATTCTTATGTTTGCACCTCAAAACTCCCCTCGGTAGGAGAGCAACTGGAACAAAGAGAATGGAGCCTTCAGCACATGACTGTCCTTCTCTCCACCTCTCATCAGAGGCCCTTGAGGGGCTTTCCAGGTATTTCCAGGTATTATTCCAGAACCTGCAGGCTGCAGGCAGGAACTCTCCAATTTTCTGTGTGTGCCAGGGAGGAAAGGCCTGTCTGCACCCGGGCTCACTGGGAAGCTCCTGGCAAAGAGGAGAATTACAGAGCAACTCATGCGGGTCCAGTAACTCCAGTCTGGTTAACCAGAAAGGCAAATTCTTCTATCAGAAACTTATGAGAAGGCAGGAAAAAAAAAAAAAGCAGCTGTTGTTTGCCCTTGGGTGGGGGGACAGAAGGTGGACAAGGAAGCAGAGCCCTCCACTGGTATCTCCTGGGCGCCCTCGAGCAGCCAGGGCAAAGCAGGAGACAGGAGTGGATAAAAGGATTTCTCATGCCAATAGCATTCTTTTTCCTTGGGGAAGAAAAGCTCCTATTGAGCCAAACATATAATCTACTTAATAAAAGAAACTGCCTGGGCTGAAGGAAATAGATGGGGTGAAGGGAAACAAAGAGCAGCTGCCAGAGCTGTTCCCCCCTCGCAGAGCGCTCGGGGATGTGTCTGCGTGGAAGGTGTGAGCAGAGCTGGAGCTGGAGCTCGATCTGCTCCCCATACCGACACCCAGAGCCCAGCCCAGCCCTGCACAGACACTGCCTGAACAAGCCCGGTTTAGCTGCAGATCCTGGGCATGAAGCTTTGTTCTCACTGGAGAGATGGAGCAGGTTGGAGCAAACCTTGCTGTGATTTGATCCGAGGCCTGGCCTCGCTGCTCTTCCCCAAACCCTGAGAGGTCACTCAGCACTGCCAATAAACAAACTCTCCTCCGTCCTCGACTATCCCAGCTCCTTCAAGCCCAAGAGCTGCTTTTGCTCCCCACGAGGTTCCTGGGTGACAGCCCCAGCTCTGACAGGATCCCAGGGCACAGAGGCATCCACATTCCCCTGCATCAACCCCAGAAAAGAGGAAAACAGGGGCTGGCTCTCTCCCTCCAAACCCCCCCATTAAAAGCAACCAAAATGGATCCAAACAAACAGGTGGGGGGGCTGTAGATTGGAGCTCTGTGCTCCAGGGAGACTCAAACACTGAGCTCTGACAGGCAAAGAACATTTCTCCTCCTTTCCCAGCAACTCTCCGAGCTCATTTTGCACGTATTTATTCTCACACGGAGTTGCATGTGTCAAGATGTCTCTGCAGCTAGACAGGGGAAAGTTTCACAGCAGAATCTCATGCAATGGTGTTAACCACCTTTTGGAATACATTTTCCAGCATCTCCCGAAGCTGTGCCTAAGAAAGATGCCATTTTCTCAGGGCTGAACTCTCTACCTGATCAATATGTATGAGGATAATTAACCTGAAGATGATCATTGGTAAAATTGCCAATAACCACCCACGTATTTACCAGATAAACAGATTTTTGCAGGGATTGTAGCTGCTGTTCTTTTTCGACAGTTTGATTCGAGGCTGGAAGAATGATTCCCCTGACTTTGAGCCTTTCCAAGGCTCTGGAAAGGGAGCTGCAGTTGATTGTGTTTTTGTGCAGCACCAAACTTAATGAGCCCCACTCTGGGAGCACCAGTTTCATGCAGCCTAACCTTAGCAACATAAATGGGGAACAATTGGCTTTGTAGCTCTGCTGCTTCTTTGGATGCTTTAATGAAGAGGGACATGTGTAAACATGCTTGGAAGAAAGAAATACCTGTCAGTGTCTGGCTCTGTGCTGTGCCAAAATAAAGAGCAACCTGTATCACACAGGGTTAGGAATAATATCCATTCCCTTGTGCTGAGGGAGCAGAGGTGTGTCCAGGAGTCCCCGTGTGCTTTTTGTTCAGCTGGATAAAGGAACAGAGCTGCAAGGAAACAAGCAGCTCCCTTTCCTGAAGGCAATGATGAGGGGACACTGAGCCATCTGATGAAGGCTTGAAAGAATCAAGATTTACTTTCCATTATACTATCATGGAATCCTGGAATGCCTTGGGCTGGGAGGGATCTTAAAGCTCATCTTGTTCCACCCTGCTGCCATGGGCAGGGACACCTCCCACCATCCCAGGCTGCTCCAAGCCCCCTTCAACCTGGCCTTGGACACTTCCAGGGATCCAAGGACAGCCATAGCTTTCCTGGGCACCCTCACAGGGAGAAATTCCTTCCCAATATCCCATCTATCCCTGCCCTCTGGCAGTGGGAAGCCATTCCCTTTTGTCATCGCATTCCAGGCCCTTGTAAAGAGTCCCTCTCCCTCTTTCTTGCAGACTCCCTTCAAGTACTGGAAGGCCACAATTAGGTCACTCCAAAGATTCTGCTCTCCAGGCTGGACAATCCATCCAAATTCTCCCATCCTTTCCTTCCAGGAGAGGTTCTCCATCCCTCTGATCATCCTGATGGCCCTTCACACTCATTCACCTCCACTGTTGTGCTGCTTGGTGTCCACACCTGGGATCCCTCCATCCCTTGCTGGGATATATTCAAGTCCAAAGTGACTCCTCTGGTGTCCCCTCCAAGCCCCCAGAGCAGCTCACCTGCACCCACTGCCTCCAAAATCAAATGTTAGGCCAGTTCTGGATGCTGTCACTGCTCATTTCCTTGCTAAGGAGCTGGAGAAACAAGCATGGATCTTCCCCTCCACAGACACAGCACCATCCCTACATCTCATCCTCCTATTTTGGATCAAAATCTCTCTGTTTTGCTTCTTGCTGGTGCTTAAGGTATCTACTGACCCACTGCTGCTACACGAAATGGAGTTAAAATTAGTTGCAAAGCACTATGAAAAACAAGGCACTTTAAAGCAAGTCATCCAGAAACTAAACATTATCCTGGGATATTTCAAGTTGCAAGTAAGAGTCTCAACTTCTTTGAGCTGGCTGCAGTCCCCTGGCACAGGCTGGACCTGACGTGAAGGCAGCACAGCTGACTAGAAAACACACGAAATGGAAAAAAAAAAAAAAAAAAAAAAAAA
>VXBI01002666.1:147583-175855 GCA_013397375.1 Toxostoma redivivum
CACGGGGCGGAACCAATGGGCGGGGAAAGGGAGGCGGGGCGAGCCCGCGCGTGCGCACACGGGACGGGAGGGGACAGCGAGTGGGGGGAGTTAATGGATGAGGTAAATGGGTGATGTGTGAAATATGTGTGTGAGAAATGTGGGATAAGTGTGTGATATGGGTGTGATAAATGTGAGATAAATATATGTGACAGGTATGTGATAAATGTGAGATTTGTGTGTGATACAGGTGTATGATAAATGTGAGATATGTGTGTGATATGGACGAGATAGGTATGTGATGTGTGGGATAAATGTGAGATAAGTGTGTGATATGGGTGTGATAGGTATGTGATAAATGTGAGATAGGTGTGTGATAAATATAAGTGTGATGTGTGTGTTAAATGTGTGATAGATATGTGATGTGTGTGATAAATGTGAAATATATATGTGATGGGTGTGTAATGAGTGTATGATTTTTGTGCATGCACACATGATGAGTGCATCCAAGCCTCCCTGATCCATGTTTTTGAATGTGATTTCTGTGTTTTCAATCACATGTGCTGTAAGCACGCATGGCGTGTGTATGCTTTTGTGGCGTGCACGTGGCATCTGTGCTGTGTTTGTGCAAGCACAAATGATGTGTGTTCTTGTGTTCAAGATTGATTTGTACATCCTCGAGCCTCTGTGGTGTGTGTGTGTGATGTGTGTGTGCATCACATGTGGTCATATGTGCATGATTTTTGTGTTCAGGCCCTGTTTGATGTGTGCGCGGTGTGTGATGTGTGTGTGCAAACATTCATGACACGTGTTTAAGTGCTCATGGGCCATGAGTTTGGGCATGATTTGTGTGTGTGCTTGATGTGGGAGTGTGCGTGTGTGATCTTCTTGTGGCAGGTAGGGACTGAGCCACCCTGGGCTGGGCACCCAAGACTAGAGCTGGGCACTCCAAACTACAGGCTGAGCATCCCAAACCCCAGGTAAGGTACCCTAGCCCAGGGCTGGGCATCCCATACCACAGGTAGGGTGCCCCAAACCACAGGCTGAGCACCTTAAACTCTAGGCAGGGCACTCCAGACCCTGGGTAAGGCACCCAAGCCCAGGGCTGAGCACCCCAAACCCTGGGCAGGGCACCCAAGCCCAGATCAAGGCACCCAAGACCCTCCATGGCCTCATGCCCTGCCCAGAACCAGCAGCTGCCCTTTGCTGCCCAGCTCCTTCCAGTGTTTAACTGGGCACAGACCAGCTGTGATGTGCTGAGAACACTTTGGAGCTGAGCCCCCTGAATGTCATCCAGCTCTACTTCCATCCTGGGAGCTTTGGCCGTGCAAACCCCTCCGAGCTGGGGGACTGGTGCCCCCTGGAGCAGCCACAGCCCCTCACGGGCACAGGGAGAGGGTTGGCACAAGGCTGGAGCTGGGTTTATTACGGGATCCAACGGTGCGGCTGGAGACTGGTGGTGAAGCCATAAACTGAACCATGCAGGAACATCCAGGCCCATCCTGCCGTGGTGCCCAGTGCCCAGCACGGGAGGTTCGGCAGCTCTTAGGTGATAAAATAGCTTTACGCTTTATTAAATATATTAAATCTTAATAATTAAATAGTTATGTGGCAAAGCTGGTTCTGCTGAACGTCCCATCCTGGTCATGTCCAAACATCTCCAAGCACGGGGTGGATTTTGGGATGGTGGGGAGCAATGCGGGATGACGTCAGCCGAGCCAAAACACCTCGGAAAACACCAAAATATTGGCAAACACCCAAAAGGGCGCTTCTTTGGCAAGGGGGATGCTGGCTGCCTGGCAAGGAAGGATCACCGTGGGACCCCCATCCTGGCACATGGAATGCTCAGGCCACGCTGGACGCTCCTCATTTTTGGGATCCCCAAAATGCACGGTGCGGATCTGGCCTGGCCGGGGGGATGCTGCCCGTGGACCATCCCTTCCCAGCGAAACCCGTCCCTCCTTTAGCGAGAGATGTTCCGGGCACCGCGGCTCTGCCGGGGAATTCCTGCCGCTGCCAGCGCCGGGCGGGTCTGGGCAGCTCCTCCGACGGTGGTGCCGGGCTGGGTGGGTGCCTCGAGGGCTGGGGGTGCAGCACAGGCTGGTTCTGCCATCGGTGCCCCGAGGGCTGGGGGTGCAGCACAGGCTGGTTCTGCCATCGGTGCCCCTCGCCGTGGCATCCAGGACTCGAGGTGGGCGACCAGCTGCCATCGAGACGCGCCGGTGTCGGGTGACGGATCCAGGGGATATTTTTATGGCTGGGAGGAAGATTCCTCTTTGGTGTTTTTTTTTTTTTTTTTCTATTTTTTCCGTGCTTGCAAATTCAGCCGGCTCGAAGGAGGGGTGGAGAGGCAGGAGCTGTGAGTAAATCCCCTCTGTGACCGGAGCCATCCCGTCCCCGGTGCAGCCCGTCAGTGGCTCCGGTGTCCAGTTCCCGACGCTCACTGCTCCGCTTTTGGCTTCTCTGCGGAATTGTTCAGCTTCTTCAAGGTCTTTTTAATGCGCAGGGCGGTGAGACGGGCCGAGGGGCTCTGGTACCAGCACTCCTTCATGATCTTGGCCAGTGCCGACAGAACCTGGGGAGGCACAAAAAGAGGGATAAATGGAAAGGGTTTAATGGGTAGCAAAGGTCCGGCTCGGGCTGGGAGGAGTCGGTGCCCCCCGATGGGGAGCTCAGGACTCACCGAGTCGGAGAAGAGGCGGTTGGGGATCACGGGGGTCTGCTGGTCCACACACACCACCTTCTTCATGTCCTCGAAGCTGGGGTCACTGGGCACGGCATCGAAGAAGGGCGGCCGGTACTCCTCCACGATACCTGCGGGACGGGGGTGGCGTGAGGACGGGGGAGAGCGAGGGGTTCACATCTGGGGCCGCCTGGAGGGTCCCGGCAGCACCGAGCTGCTCCCTGCCCGGGGGGCACGTGGGGAATGGCCGGTGGATGCGCTCACCTGGGCACATGGGAGCTGGCTCTGGTACCGCTGGTGGCTCCAGCACCACCTGCAGCCCTGGCACCAGCCCTGGCATCAGCCCCACCACGAATATCAGCTCCGGCACCAGCTCCAGCACCGATACCAGCCCTTGGCACTGTGGCCACCTCCACTCACCACCTGGTGGTCAGCCTGCCAGCTGGCCCAGCTAATCTCTGTTTAATGCGTGCATATGTCCGTGTCCCCGTGGGATTTAGTGTCTCTGGGAAGCCTCGAGCCCCCACCCTGCACCCCAAGGGGTGACCCCAAAACTTCAGGGTCCCCTGGAGTTCCCCATCCCCGATCCCCTGAAGCTGTCCTGGAGAGTGAGGGATCCTCGAAGGGTTAAACCCAGCCGGCTGAAGGTCATTCCTGCAAGGCTGGGGTAATTCGGAGTAAATGTGTAATCTCAGGGAGCCCTGGGGCCGTAAATGAGATTATTCCGGCCAGACTGCGCCTGGGGGGACCTTCCGCCACACCCGCCAGAGCCCACCATTCAATTAATGCTTTTAATGGACTTTTCCGTGATGAGCAGCACTGGCCAGGCAGTCCCAGTTAGGTTCATCCCCAGCCCAGGGGGACCCTACCCCTTGTCCCAGTCCCGAGCTCCCGAGCCAAACCCGGCGGCCGGAGGTCCCGGCCGTGGCCGCTTTCCAGGCAGCGCTTGAAGCTGCTTGTTTTCTAATCAGCGCTGAACAAACAAAGCACTGATTGAGTCTAATGGGCCCTTTAATCAGGGAGCCGGGTGCTGACACTAGATTACAGTGTTTATAATTTACAGCTAATCTTCTGGGCGAAGGAAAGGGGAAGAAAAAAAAAAAAGCAGCAAGAAAAGGAGGGAAGGAGAGAACGGGCGCGGAGCCTCGCGGGGAGCTGCTCACCATTCACCACCGTCCGCCGGGTGATCTCCCAGAGCACCAGCCCGTACGCCCAGATGTCCGTCTTCTTGTAGGACTCGAAGCAGTCGGTGCGGATCTGCTCGCTCAGCACCTCCGGGGCCATGTAGCGCTTGGTGCCCACCCGGGGGTTGTTGCCAATGTCCAGGTAGTCGCTGCCCTGGGAGTGCATGACCGCCAGCCCTGGGAGGACAGATCACGGAGTCATTTGGGATGACTTCTGAAGTCATCAATTCAACTATATGTTGCTGGGATAGCGGCCGTGGTGTGTGCTGTGCTGGTGCTGCATCCATGTGGTTCAATATCCCTGAGGTACCAAAACCCCAGGACGCCACAGCCTTGTGGCACCATCACCCTGAGGCATCACATCCCTGAAATATTACATCCCCAGGATGTCACGTTCCTGGAGCATCACATCTGTGGGCTCCTGGAGCAGCATGTCCTTGGAGTACCACATCCCTGGGTACCACACCCCTGGGTGCTGCAGCCCTGGGATTTCACATCCCTGGGTACCACACCCCTGGGTGCTGCAGCCCTGGGATTTCTCATCCCTGGGGTACCACGTCCCACCCCTCTATCTCACCCAGGTCTGCGATGCAGCACTGCCGGTTGCTTTTCACCAGGATGTTCCTGCTTTTCAGGTCACGGTGGGCAATGGCAGGTTTGCCTTGTGTGCCAAAAATCTCCACGTGGAGGTGGACGAGGCCACAGATGATGGAGGAGGCCAAGCCCAGGCAGGTCTCCACATCCAGGGCTGTCCTCTGCAGGTAATCGTAGAGAGAACCGTTCTCGTGGTAGTGGGTGATGAGCCAGAGCTGCGTGCTGGAGTTCCTGGAGGTCATGTCAGAGGCGATGAAACCTGGACAGGGAGAAACATCAGGGGTCAGGGACCCACTACGGGGCTGCCCTCATTTCTCCAGCCCTCCTGACCCTCCGCTGTCTTAGGTTGCAATACAGGATGTGACCAAAAGTCTGGATTCTGTCACAGTCTGTTCAAACCAGCTGGGGTAGTGATACTGATCTCTGTGGGGGATATCTCCTGTTAATGGGCCAGCTGTTAAAAACAGGTGATGCCGTGTTCTTTATCTTCCCACAGCCCATCCTCCCTCCAGGAGATCTCTCCTGTCCATGGCCATGCAGTCCCAGGCCATGGCTGATCCAATTCCATCATCCCATGGGGAGATGCTCCAGCCAGGGGGAGGAGCCGAGCATNCTAAAAAGAGGCTCCTGCCTTCCTTAGCAGACACCTGTCTTCCAAACCAGGACCCCAGGAAGGCTCACCCAGGATGTTGTCGTGCCGGAGGAGGACAGTGTTGTAGATCTCAGTCTCACGGAACCACGACTGCTCATCCCGGGAGGAGAAGATCTTCACGGCCACGCTCTCCCCGTGCCACACGCCTCGCCACACCTCGCCGTAGCGCCCTTTACCTGGCACAGCCGTGGCACCACGTCACGCAGTGCTCCAGGTGTGATGCACCTGGATCCCGTGTGGGACAGCGATGGAGCAGCACAGGCTTCCCTGACCTTGGCCAACATCCACTCACCCACCCAGCTGCTCCCTCTGTCCCCAGTCAGCAAAGGGGAAGAATTTGGGCTGGTTACTGGGTTTTGGCTGCCATGGTTGGGCCCCTCCTGGGTTGGCATCACTCAAGCACCAGCTGGGGGTGACTGGGGCAGCCTCCCCTGCCTTGGCCTCTCTTCTTACCCACGCACTCCATGAGGGTGATCTGCCGAGCCACCGTCCGCTGGACAAGGAAAGGCAGCCCAGAACCACTGCCTGTGGTGCAGTCATCGTTCAGCAGGTCCTGTGCAAGGGTGGCCACGAGGTCAGCATGGAGGGCATCCCCACACACACCTTGGGGACATTTAAGGTCCCTCACGGAGCTCACCCACCTCTAAGGTGCTGTCTCCCATCATGGATGCCTTCAGCATGAGGTCTGAGTCACCAAAGTCACTGTGCTTGTGGCGGTGCTGGGCCAGCTTCCAGCAGAAGAGTGCCGTGAGTGCCACGAGGACGAGGAGGGAGAGCAGTGGGACGAAGATCATCAGGAGGAGGTTGGGTAGGGAAGGAGTCTTTACCAGAGTGTCTTCTCCTGGGTGGGGGAAACAAGGGATGGAAGCATGAGAGTAGACCTGGGAGGGTGCAGGCCTGGGGTTTGGGCTTGGACCTGGGGCAAAGCGTCCCTGCATTGGGATCACCCCATGGATGGCAGCTCTGCAGCACAGCCCAAGAAGGGACACCTGAGGACATCTTGGTGGCTTTGTACATGCTGATTGAGGACAGGGATGTTCTCAACCACATCCCCATCCATGTGGGCAGCTCATCCCGTCCCCCTTGCCCCTGTACCTTGCAGGA
Organism: Toxostoma redivivum; assembly: GCA_013397375.1. Classification (NCBI taxonomy): domain Eukaryota; kingdom Metazoa; phylum Chordata; class Aves; order Passeriformes; family Mimidae; genus Toxostoma; species Toxostoma redivivum. Next base: position 153,780 of record VXBI01002666.1, read on the forward strand.
AGATCTGCAGCTCGGCGTTGCACATGTGGGAGTTGCAGCACTTCATGGCGTACTGCTCCGTCACGGGCGTGTTGCAGTGCTCCAGGATGTTCTGGGAGAAGCAGCCCCGGTGCTGGGTGATGGTGCCCTCCTCCCTCCTCTTGCTGACAAAGCACACCTTGCCCGTGCAGTTGGGCTGGCTGCAGTGGGGCACATCGCAGGCACACAGCAACTCCTCTGTGGGCACAAGAGGAGTGCCATGGGCTCACCCCACTGCCCATTGTGCCATGGGCTAACCCCGCTGCCATGGGCTCACCCCACTGCCCACCCAGGAGCTTCAGTGGCTTTGGGGACAGGGAAATGGTCCTAAAGACTCTTGAATCAAGTTTTGAGAATGGGCAGCCTGGGACCATCACAGAAGGAGAGGGGGAAGGCTGCTGTGAGTGCTCAGTCTGTCCTGACACCTCCTGGAAAATCACTGGGCTCCAAGGCCCAGCCCTGAACCTGGGTGTCACCTGTTCCCATAGCCCCAGGAGGCTCCATGGAATGGACTGTGCATCCAGCCCCAGCAGCATGGATGAACTGGGATGCACTGGTTTACAGCACACAGGGTCACATCTTGCCCCTGGAATCCCAGGGGATATGGGAGCCTAATCCTGGGAGCTGGGGTGGATCAAAAGCCCCAAATTCAGCCAGTGCCTTCCCAGTGGGTGTTTTGGGAGCTGGGTGCCAAACCCAGAGACTTTCCTGGAGTTTTTCCTGACTTCCCTGAAGGCACTTTCCTGCACCATGGTGCCAGAGTGGCTCAGATGGCAGCCACGCTCCCAAATTCCTAATTTAGCTCTGCCCTTTTGCACAGAAAATATCCCTCCTGGAATCAGTGAGTTCAGCGTGAGGGCAGCCAGACATCCGGTGGTGAGGGGACAGTGAGGGGATAGTGAGGGGACAGCAAGGGGATGGCTGTGGTGGCCATCCTGCACTTCCTCTCCCCCTGCCCCAAAGGCTGCCTGGTGTCAGTGCTGTGGGGTGGTGGCCCCCCGGGCAGGACAGAGACCTGGGGGAGACTCATCTCCCCAGAAATTCTGCTGCTCCTCCCCAGCACAGCCACATTGTCCTGGACCTCCCTGCAAAAGCACCCAGCCTGGATCTGTCCCCAGGTCACCTGGTGCTTCCCCTGGGATGCTGAGCAGCTCCTCCTGCTTTCCCTCATCATCACCATCACCACCACAACCACCCCTGGGGAAACCCACATTTTTCAGTATGTGGTACCAGCCTTACCCCATCTCCCCTCCAGTGACAGCAAAGCGCTTTGATCAACCACAATTAATTAAGCTGAGATCCTCTCTGGGGGGTGGATCACCATCCCACAGGGCCATAGCACTGTCTCTGAGGAGCCCAGCTTCCTCCCTGGGTTTTATTTTGGGCAGAGATGCTCCCAAAAAGCCGATGGTTTATTTTAGCCTGCTGTCACCCCGTTGTGTGACACTCACCGGCTGCGAAGCTGAGGGACAGGGTCACCAGCGCCAGCAGCACCCGGCCAGAGGCTGCACACAGCATCATCCTGTGGAGAGCAGAGGGGTGAGAGCAGCCCCTGCACCCCCAGGGCTCCTCACCACCCATGGGGGCTTTGGGAAGGGACAGGGGGGCCTTGCCCAGGGCAGAGTGAGGTAGGATGTGCTGCTCCCAGAGGAGTTTGGCTCCGGACATCCTGGGTACAGCCCTTCCTGACAACAGATCCCAGGACCTCCCAAGCTCAGAGGACCTCCCTGCCATGGTATGGGGTGGCACTGTGGCCCACAGCGCTCAGGAATGTGCTGGGACCAGGCCTGGACACATCCATGCAGTCCCAGGCTCCTTCCCTTCTCCCAGTGATCCAGCATTCCTCCCTGTTCCCATGGCTCCTGCTCCCTAAAACCACAGCCCCCACGGGCTTGGCAGCCCTGAGGATGCCATGGCCCTGCTGGAGATTCCAGGTTTGGCAAGACCATGGGATGGATCTCAAAGCCCCAACACCACGGGCAGCCCCAACAGCACCAGAGCCACCAAAGCCACGGGCAGGGCTCAGTCCTTGGGGGTGCTTTTGTGTGGAGCTTATCAATGACACAAACAGAGGTGCTGGGACAGCCAAAAATTCCTTGCTGAGCCTTTGGGGGAAGTTTGGCTATTTTTAATCTTCCTTTTTTTTTTTTTCTTCTTGTAAAAGAGACATTTCTGCCAAGGCAAACACGGCGATCCCCCTGCTGCCCCCCGCCTCGCTCCATGGCTGCAGGCCCCGGCCCCTCCTCAGCTCATTCTTCGTGTTCCCGACATAAACATGCCAAAGGCTCCGTTTCCTGCAATTGAAGAGCCCAGCCCAGGGCTGCTGGGACAGGAATCAAGATTGTTTAGATTCTGGCCTTGATGGGGAAGCGGAGTCACGCAAGCCCGGCCCTCGGGAGCGCACACGGACGTGGCTGACCCCGGCAGGCTCCAGCCGTGCTGTAAATCGGGCTTTTCCTCCCCAAAATATCTCACTTGGTGGCTGCTCTAGGGGAGGAAACAGCAGCCAGATCCTGGTTGTTGGGGCTGGAGGGCAGGAGCTGGGGGCAGGTCCTTGGTGCCCGGTGTGAGGAGTGATGCCAGGCTGACCCATCCGACCCCAGCTGGGTCAGGATCAGCTTTGTTTTAAAATTCCAACTCCCTCAGAGCTGGACTGGGATCTGCTTTATTTTAAAACTCAGCCCCTCTGGAGCTGGGCTGCTGATTCCTGACCCCTGGGATGCTGCCAAGCACCACCACACTTCTTGAAATCCTGAGAGCTCCAGGATGTACATTTTCAAAGGGAGGCTGAGTCTCCCAGGTGGTGAATTCCCTCCTGGGAGCCACTTCCACAAAATCCTGAACCATGACACAGCTGCAGGATATTTGCCATGAAATACAAAAGCAGGCAGGGCCTCACCCAAAACTCTGCTGTATGTGAAACATCCCGTGGATTGTCATTGTTACTGAGAGCAAACCTTAATCCAGTGCTGTTCCTGGCATCCCACAGGAAAAACATCCCAGGAAAAACATCTTCAGTAATGGCACAACCAGTCCTGGCATACCCATCCCTGTCCTTCCTTCCTCCTTTCTCATCAGGAGCTGCAGCTCACGTGCCCTCCTGACATCCACAGCACCTCACCCTGCCGAGCTGGGTGCTCTATTCTATTCTTTGGGATTTGTAGCATCAGGAGAAGGAAAAAACCCCAAGGGAAACATCTGGGATGGGACATGGGTGCTGGCAGGAGTGTCTGGGAGCAAGAGGCAGCTGTGCTGCAGCTCGAGGGTCTGGAGCAAGAGCAAACCCCGGGGAAGGGGAATTTCCCCATCACCCCCATGGAGAGAAAAGTGAAGGGAAAATGAAACAGGAGACAACAGGAGCTCAGGAAAGGGTGACCACAACCCTTGGGATGTGTGGGATGGTTCAGGGATCTCTGCTCTTACCAGGGCAGCTCCTCAATCCCAGCTCTTCCTCCTTCCCCTGTGGTTTCTGCTGCTGACAGGGGGTTTAGGCACAGGATGTGGCTCAGGGCTCAGTTCCCTCTGCTGCCTTTTCCCACACAGCCAAGCCCCTCGTGCCAGTGCTGGTGTCAGGTGAGCCAGGTGTGTTCTGGCTGCAGGGTGAAGGACTGGGTGGACACCAGGGCAGAGCTGGCAGCAGCTTTGCCACAGATCCCAAAGCTCCAGCCCGGTTTCAGGAGCAGGTGGAGGTTTCCCTTTCCCTGCCTGCAGCTGCAGGTGGGTCACAGACCCAGCTGCATTCACCCTCCAGGGCTCCAGCAGCCCAGCCCCTCTCACTGATGGGCATTTCCATTCCATGAACATCACCACACAGAGAGAGCAGCAAAACCTGCTCAAGGGAGCAGCAGATCCCGCTCAGGTTCACCTTGGTGTGGGGATGGCATTGCCTGTGGCTCGTGGTGCAGAGCAGGGCACTGTGGCTGCCCTGGCCCCACAGAGGGCTCCAGGGCCAGCACTGGGAAAGAGCTCCATGCTGGGGCTCTCCCCAGCTTGCTTTTGGAGATGGAGCCTCTTTAGTGACCATTTCGGTTTTCCTTGCCCAGCCTGCTCTGGGAGGAGGAATTTGGCAGTGCAGAAGGGGAGCACTGAGGTGGCATTCTGTGCTGTTGGAGCCCACTGCCTGCTGCAGCCCTTGCTAGCAGAGCTGTCAACTTTCCCTCAATTTTCCCCTTGCCTTTTCAAAATACACCCAAATTCCCCATTTCCCATGTCGATTCCAGCTTTTCCGTTGTGGTTGCTTATTATTTCAGCTCTTTAGCAAGGACCAAGAGACAGACCCTGCTAGCACCACGTTGATGTGAGCCCTGGTTTGTGCCCCTGGCCCAAACTCCAGCCTCTCTAACCCTGATGTCAACACCAGTGTCCCATGAAACACAAAGGAAATGGGGCCAAACCCTGATTTTGGGGGTAAATCAGGAGGAAGCCCTGAGCAGCCCCAGACCCCACAAGCTCTTCCCCACTCACCTACAGCATCCAGGTCCTGTGGGAGCCCACGGCACTGCCTGGCCCTGGCGAGGCTCTCCCGGCCACAATCCCGCTCCTGGATCTGGGGCAGCTTCGCTCCGTGCCCTGAGCCCCGACTCCGAGGATCGTCATGGATCTGCTGCCTTCCCACCACCCATCCTGTCACCGTGGGGGCTCCCACGGCCGTGGGACCCCGCTGTGGGATTGTCACCCACCCTGGCCTGGCTGCAGGGGCTCAGCTTGGCGACCCCGTTGTCCAACGCAGCCGTTTGGCAGCTGCTCTGTGGTCTGGATGTGGGAGAAGTCAAAAAAATGTTTCTTATTACTGCCTCTTCCTGCCTGGCTTCTCTCCACCACTCCCAGCTAATAAAGCATTTCCTATTGCTGAGCACACAGCCACGACCAGCCTCCCTTCCTCCCGCTCACCGGGCCCCAGCTCCATCCTGGTTGCTTTCCCTCGCCTGTTACTCCCTCCTCATCCTTCACCGAGCATTTTCCCACCCACTTTCCCAGTTTTCATGCCAAACCCTATCCCATGGTGTGGACATGGCCATCACCACTTCACCCTGAGCATCTCAAGGTCTTCAGCAGGAGCAGGGATGGGGATGGGAATGTTCTAGAGAGATGCTGTGGGAATGACCTCGACCTGCTTGGCCACCCCTCCTGCTCCAGCCCTCACGGGGATGCAGCCCTGTGGCAGAGCCCTGCTTATTCCATGCTGGACCCAGCAATTCCAGGGTGCAGTGCTGCAGTGATGCCTTCTTGGGCTACCCAAAAACAGAGGCCAGGCAAAATTAAGGGAATAAAAAGCAGTTCTGTTTATTGAAGGGCCTTCAGGTACATTTCAGTACAAAATGGATGATGGGTCATGGGTTTTCATACTTTTATAAGTTTGGTCCATTTTTGGGTGTAGCCTCTAGGGGGGCTTTGTCTGCCTGAAATGTACCTGAAGGCCCTTTAATAAATTTCTATTTGTTCTGCTTTTTATTATTTCTGCTTTTTATTCCCTTTGTTTTGCCTGGCCTCTGTTTTTAGGCAGTCAAAAAAGGCATCAAGAGGGCAGAGGATCCCCCCTGGGGGTGTAATGTGACATCAGGGCACGACAGAGACGGGCAGCCCTTGCTGTGGCCATGGAGCAGGGCACGGTGGCCAAGTGGCTTCACTCAGAGCCTTGTGCTGGCCTGTCCCCGCTGTCCCCACACCACTCCGGGTGCCAGGCGCTGGGACACGGCCGGCAGCGCCGTTCCCACGCCAGGGCCCGGGCACTTCCCGCTCCCCCGAGCCCAGGCACCGTGGGCAGCGGAAGCGTCGCTTCCCTTTTCGCCACTTTCAGGGCTGTCCTTTGGGCCACCCCAATCTCAGCTTCTTCTCCCTCCTCCCGTCCCACACTTCTCCATCCAGTGCCATCCCAAACCCCATCCCTGCCTTGCTGCCAGCTGTTTGCCTGGCACGGTGACCCGTTCCTGCATCTCAGCCTCTTTCCCAAGGAGATGCCAGGGCCTGATTTACCTCCCCGCTGCCATTGCATCACCAACTGCATCCTGAACCCACCCGGAGCCTCCCAGCGCCGGGCACGGCGGCGGCGGAGCGCCGAGTCTGCCCCGCTATCAGCCGCCATCTAGGAAGTTTGAGCAAACAAAAGCACAAAACCAGGATGAAACACCAAGGACCTTCACATGTGACTTTGCCCGTGCGGACCCGGAGCTCTGGCGCGGGGGAAATGGGCAGTTTCCATCAGATTGGATTGCTGATGCCTGCAGACATCTTATCTCCGTGACCATCAGGCGGGTCTCGGCGATCCGGCCGGATTGGCCCCTCCCAGGTTATTCCTGGATGGTTCTTGCATCCCTTCCATGGGAGCAGACGCAGGGCATCCTGCTTGTGCGGCTGCGGGCAGGAGTTATTCTGGGCAGGCGAGGGCTGCTGCTGGCTGCTTTGATCCCTGCAACTCCACCTTTCAAACTCCACCTTTTAAATCATAATCATCACTGAGGGGATAAATAAACAATGCTTAAATATTTCTGAAAGTCCCTAAATCCTAATCCCGGACGACTCGAAGGGCAGAGATGGGTGAGACCCCCGGGCTCAGCTGCAGCTCTGGCACTGTCACGGTGGGAAAGTGAATTCCTCCAGACTGGGATTGACTGTAGAGGTATGGGATGGGCAAATCAATCCCACCGCAGGCTCCTCCCCGCTTCCAGCCCATGTCTGGGGCACACGGCGTGAATCAGCGGGGCTGGGCACCACCCACAGTCCCATGCCAGCCCCGGTACAGCCTCCCGTGAGGTTTCCCTTCATCATCCCGGTGCTCGTGGCTGTGATTTCATCCTGCAGAAGGGAAGGGGCATCCCTGGACCACAGCAGGACCCTCCCCAGGTGCACCCAGCGGTCTCTTGGGGTCTGACTGAGCCATCCCCACGATGGCAGGGGGGTGAGGGGCCGGCGGGAGCCCCTCCCTCCCTTCCCCCTGCGTGGCAGGAGCCAGGCTGGCACGGCTCATGGCACGGCTGCTCCATGTGCCGCCCGCCCCCAGCTCATCTGCGAGCGGCAGGGAGCTGGCGAGGGAGGGCAGCCACGTGCGGGAGAGCCCGAGAGAGCCAAGGCACAGAGGGGAACAGACGGGGAGGCTGCAGCTCCTTCCCCACGGGAATCCTTCCCTGCCTGCGGGGAAACCAAACCTCCCAGCGCCCCACGAAGGGCAGAGCTGCAGCCTCAGAGCGGAGTGTGGACTCCTGCCCCCTAAAAGGGGGTGGTGCAGGGATGGGGCCAAGAATTATTTATGACCTGGGTAACTTTTCTCTGAACACTGTGACACCTCTCATTGCCCTCCTGGAGTCAAACTCTGCCCATGCTGCAGATTCACGTTCCTAGACTCTGGGATGGAGCTGGGTTTGAGGGGATTTTGAGACATGGGAACACCAGCACGCTGCTGCTGCAGCACTGGCAACGCTGGAGCTCAGGGGGACAGCTGGGGATGGAGCCCAGAGCATCCCAGGCTTGGTTTCCAGCCTATGCCTGCAGCTGGGGCTCCTTCCACAGCATGGAGCTGTTTCCCTGTGCTGAGCCTTGGTGTGTCCATCCACCACCCAGGAACACACAGGAGTGGGGAATGTCACTGAGGATGTGACAGGGCAGCCAGGGGACACTGCCAGCAGAGGGGAAGCATTCCTGCCAGCCCCACAGCAACCCTGAGCTTTATTCATGGAATCAATCCTGTTAACATGGCAACCACTTCCATTTTAATTTGTTCAGCCACATTCCAACGCACGCTGTGGAACTGAGAGCTTGGGAAGATAGAAGAGGCAAAAAAAAAAAAGAAAAAAGAAAAAAAATAAAGAGGAAATAACATAGGAGGGACTTGTGCCACAGCTCCCTGGCATTCCTGGAGCTTGGTCCAGAGCCTCAGGACATCAGTGCCCAGCACGGCATGTACCATGGTAGGGTGGCCACCCTTGGGGTGGAGAATACAAGAGGCCAGGCAGGGCCTGTGAACCCCTGGGGATATTTCAGCTGGGTGAGTGTCCCCACATCATCCTCCTCCCTTGAACATTCCCATCCACTGGGAACAACACCACCCCTGTGCCAGAAAAGCCAGCAAATCCAAGGGGACAGCAAGAACCTTGTCCCCACACCGACATCTCCAGCCTTAGCCTTTCTTCTTCTTTTTCTGCTTCTTCTTCTTCTTCTCCCCCGCCTTGGCCTCCTCGGCCGCTTTCTTCTCCTCCTTCAGCACCTTGTACCTCCACTGGGGCGGCTGCAGCAGGTGCTTGTCCTTCACACGCGGCTTCCTCTCCCCGGCGGACGAGCCAGAGGCTTTGCTCACTTGGATTTTTGGGACGGGCTCCCCGGGGAAGATGCTGTTGGCACGGCGCAGCCACAGCGGCAGGAAGCTCAGGAGGCGGCCGGGCGGCTGCCGGGGCGGCGGTGGCCGCGCCTCGGGCACGGCGTGGCCATTGCAGGAGGATCCCCCGGTGCTGGGGCGGGAGGATGTCTCTGACTCGTCACCTGAACCCGGTACGTGCTGCCCCAGGATCTCCGGCACCGACAGCCGGCGCTTGCCCACCTCGGGCGGGCTGTCGGGGCAGATGGTTTGGCAAGCGGTGGCCACGAAAGGGCTGGCGAGGGACGTGGTCATCCTCACCATGTGGTCCATCACGCCGTCCTCCTCGGGATCGCGGGGGATGTTGAAGGTGAAAATGGAGCGGATCTTCTCCGACAGCCTCTTGCTCCTGGATTTGGGGCTCAGGGCCTTGGCCACCAGCTCGGCCAGGGCTGGCCACTCGGGCTGGTACTGGGCTCCGAACTGCTCGGCGCGCGGGCGCCGCAGCAGGGTCCGGATGCGCACGGTGGTCTCGAAGCGGCCGGTGAAAATCGCCCATTCCCGGGCTGTCTTCCCCTTCACGGCATCCACTGCCTGCAGGTCAGCTCCTGAGACAGCAGACAGCATCACCGTGCGTTAGGATTTCAGCTTTTGTGTTTTTGAAATCCTGTTCTGTATTAGTGCAGAACTTCAAACTCCATATGGAGTGTTGGTTAACTGTCTTCGCGTTTTGGTCAGACAAAACAATTCCTCTAGGAATTGTCAGACACCCTCCAGCCTCAGGCCCCAAAAAGTATAAACAAAAGTGAATTGGGGAGGAGAAACTGGGGGAATACGACTTCATTGCCTGAAACTAATTGGAGGATTAACGCCTGATATGTAAATAGACCAAACTTATATCTGTCTGAAAATCTCGTGACCACCGTCCATCTTGGGTGTAGGTGGATGACTGCCCAAGATTAATCTATAGACGGCCTTTAATAAATCCTCACTTTATTCTCTACACCTTGTCTAGGCAGCCACTCCAAGGCATTATCACCACCCCAGCAGTGCCACCCCAGGAGTGCCTGGGGCGATGCTCACCCGCCAGGAGCAGGGCGGTGACGCAGTCCCGCTGCCCCTGCACCGCCGCCTTCATCAGCGCCGTCAGCCCCCGCGGGTCCCGCTGGTCCACCTCCAGGGCAGGGTAGTAGTTGAGGAGGTAGTTAACAATGGTGATGTGTCCTTAACAGCCAGAGAGAAGCTGCGTTAGGGTTCCCACAGTTAACAGGGATGATGGCTGGCGCCTGTTGGACAAAGGATTTAGCAGCTGCATTCCGTGAGGATGCAGATGTAGAAGCTTGAAGGGATCGGGGTTGAAAGGGTTTAGGTTTATTTTGGTCTGGGCATGGAGGGAACAGCATTGGTGAACCAGCTGTTTTAGTGGGGAACACAGGAAAGAGTCCAAAAATGCAAAAGACCCCCATAAAGTCATGAATTCTAGCAAGGATACAATGGGAATCAAGGGTGATCCCCACTTTGGGATCCTTCTTCCTCTCCTGGTAAACTGGGAGGAGGGAGCCAGACTGGAGGTTTGGGCCCTACACAGAGCTCAGAGCCTTTTGGCTCCCTGTGACTCCTGGAGCTTTCCTGGAGCACATGGGGCAGCTCCAGCCCAGCTCTGCCCCTGGACACAGCACAGTTTGAGAGAGCAGCCCTGCAGGAATCTCCATTTTCACAACAGTTTTAAAGCAGTGCTGAGGTGAACCATAAATGTAGCTGATGTCACACACATCCCTTTCATGACAGGTGGTTTTAGGGATTTTGGGGGAAGCATAGGGGGTCACATCCCTTCTAGAGGGTGCTGCTGTGCCGAGGCTGGGTGCAGTGCTGACCTGCCTGGGCAGCCATCATGAGGGCTGTGTTCCCATCGTTGTCCTGCTGGTTGATGTTGATGTAGGGACACTTCTGCAGCAGGGGCACAATGTCCACAAAGCCCTTGGAGCAGGCGACCATCAGCGCGTTCTGGAGAGGGAGCAACTCTCAGCAAAGGTTCCCACCACGGTGCTCCCATGGCCCTTCCAAACTGTCCCCCCACCCAAACCAGGCAGGCACAGCACGGGAGGGCAGGCAAGGTTCTGCTCCAGGATTGGATCAATCCCAGAAGAACCACTCCACCCTCTCCCTCCTGCTTTAGCAGCCACCAGCCTTCAGGATTTGTCCATTCCTGGAAAATCTTCTTCCTGCTCTGCAGGATGCCCACCCCAGCCACTCACCCTCCCGTTGATGTCCACCTCTGTGGCCTCACTCCGGGTCACCCCACGCTCCAGCGTCTCCCACACCAGCTTGGCATCATTCCTGGCACAGCACTGGTAGAGGCTGAGGAACCCAGCACCGTCAGCCCCCGGGGACACCTCGTAGCAGGGGTACACAGAGTCATCAGAGAAGATACTGCTGCTGTCCGAGGGCTCCGAGGACCCTGAGGATGCATCCTCCTCTTCCTCCTCCTCCTCCTCGTAGTGCAGCTCCGGGTCAGAGGCATCCAGGCTGGAAGTGGGAGCTGCAGCACGTTCTCCTCCACTGCAGGCATCTGTCATCCGGCCTGGGCGGGGGGAGCGAGCCCAGCCCGGCCCCAAGCCCCGCCTGGGGCCAGGAGCCTCTCCCGGGGGGCGAGGGGGCACTCGGGACTGTCACTGCCCCTGTGGGACACAGAGGGGACACTGTCACTGTCACTGACACAGAGGGGCACTGGCACTGTCACACACAGAGGGGGCACTGTCACTGTCATTGTCACTGACACAGAGGGGACACTGTCACTGTCACTGCCCCTGTGGGAAACAGAGGGGACACTGTCACTGTCACACACAGAGGGGGCACTCAGAACTGTCGCTGCTCCTGTCAGATACGGAGAGGACACTGTCACTGACACTGTCACACACAGAGAGGACACTGGCACTGGCACTGTCACACACAGAGGGGGCACAGGCACAGGCACAGGCACTGTCACTGGCACTGTCACTGTCACACACAGAGGGGGCACAGGCACTGGCCCTGTCACTGTCACTCCCCCTGTCACACACAGAGGGGACACTGTCACTGTCACTCCCCCTGTCACACACAGAGGGAATGTGGGATCTGGGTGGGCTCCAGTGTCCCTGATCCCATGGGAAGCCTCGGCTGCCTCCCAGCCTCCAGCACAGCCCAGCAGCCCAGGTTCCCTCCCCCGCCCCCTGCAAACGCTCACACGGGGGTGTCTGGGAGCTGTGACACCCCAGGAGGGGAAAAGCAGGGGGACACCTTGGGAATTTGGGAGGTGGGTAAGTGTCCCACAGCCTGGGCACGAATCCAGGGGGTGGAGGGGTTGGGAATGGCTCCAGGGCTGTAGGGAACTGAACAGCTGGGCTGCTGTGCCAAGCACCAGAGGAAGGACATGTCCACCCCCTCAGTGCCACACACAGGTCTGAGCCCTTCCCAGACACCCTCCCCATTTATCCAGGGCACCTCCCAGTAGATGCAAAGACTTTTCCCAGGAGCAGCAGCTGGGAGCAGCTCCCGGCTCCCCCAGGACACGGGAGAGCCCTGGGACAGGAGCTGTGGGTAGGGATTAAATCCTTTCACTTCTAAGCAGAAGCCATTAATTGATGGATGCCATGAAAGGAGGAAAGCCTTCAGAATCCCACTAAACTTTCCCACCCTTGGATGTTCCCAAACAGGCTCTGGGGATGGAGGATCTCACCTTAATCTTCCCTGGGGCTGCTCAGATCTTCCCTGTGGGTCCTCCTTCAGCTGGCAGCATCCTGGCCACAACCAGGAGGGAAAACTCCCCAGGCAACTCTGGAATGTCCCTCTGTACCTCTGCAGGGTGAAAGAGGTTTGTGCTCTGTGGCTTTTGGCACCAAAGCTGTGACAACCTGCACGTTGACGTGGGCTCAGCTACCCAAGAGATCTTAAATTAAACTGTTGCTTAAAATGGCTGCATCCACCCTGAGCAGGATCAAGACAGGATTTAGTGTCTTTAGCCGAGGAGCTGCTGGGAGCCCTGGGCTGTATTTTTGTACCTGTCTCACTTTGGTGTGACAGTGCTGCCTGAGCAGTCCCACAGGCTCAGCTGAAATCCCAAAAATTCCTGTCACCTGATTTTCTATCCAGGTGAATTGGCTGAGCAGATAATTCTGGGAGGCTGCTGCTCCAGTCAAAGGCTTGGACACCTGAACTGTACACGTGCATTCAATAAACTCTGGGATTTCCCCTGAAAGGGATCTTAGAGTTTCCATCCCTCCTGCTCCACTGGGAGTGAATTCCAAAGCTCTCAGGGGAGCCTCAGTCCAGGACTTGCAAACATTGTTTCCCAAATTAAATGTGAAGCCCGACTGTTCTCTTCTCTTCAGCTTTAAAGGGTTTTTTGCTGCTGTTGTTGTTTGTATGTGGTTGGTAGGTTTTTATGTGTTTCCTGAAGTTCAAGGGCCATCTGGACTGTGAGATCTGCAAAAAGACATTTCTAGTCCCTGGATCAGCTATTTTCTTGCCAAAAGGCAGGAATTTGGTGCCAAGGCAAATCGTGGGAGGCTGTGTTCCCTATTTTCAGCAAAGTCCAAAAGGGCACTTTGCTGCATTCTTGAACGTGAAAATATGGATCAGATGAAGGATCCCAGCTGCTTCCTCTGTGCTGGGAATCCTGGTGCTGCACATAAAGATCCTGGAGCTGAATGTTCAGATCCTGGGCATGGCATGGCCACCACAGTGTCACCCTGGTGTGACACCTCCTGCCACACTCCTGCTCTGCCTCACCTCAGGGAAGGACGGGGAGAAGATTTAGGGCTTAAGGAGTCAGCCTGGGAGCCATGTGCCATAATCTGCTGCCTGGAAAAATCAGAAGGCTCTGAGACAGTTATGTAAAGACAGAGCTGGGTGCTGAAATGGGTGCCCAGGTGGGTGCCAGGGCTGGTGGCAGCACAGAAAGGTCTTGCTGGTTATTCCAGATTTCCTCTCTCTCAATCCACACAGTTTGTGTCACTGTCCTGTTGGGACCATGGGGCTGAAAGCAAAACTGGAGTGTTTTACTCTGCTTTGTGGAGCTGGGAGGTTTTGGGAGTCCATTGAAAAGACAGCAACAGGCACACAGAGCTCTCTCTTTTGTTCCTGCCCAGATGCCAAGAGAGTTGCCTGGGGCAGTTCCCCAGGCCTCAGCCTGAGGCAGAAGGCCACTTCTACTCCTCTCTGTGTGTTGGAGAATCCCATAATACCTTTTTGGCCACTGTTGCTGTGGTAACTAATGTTTTTGGAGCCGGGAAAGATGTTTCTTCGGCATTTTTTGCCCTCTCTTTCTCACTGTGTCCACTGGGGACAGCTGTGCCAGCAAAGTTGGAGCCCCTTGGAGCCCAAGGGCTGCTGCCCATGGAGGTGCCACCGCTGGAACAGCCACAGCTGGGGGACACGGAGCAGAAAACCCAGCAGCATTCTGGACCAAAAAAAGGGTTCTTCCCTTTTTGGAGGGAGGTTTTTGTCTTCCAGGTTTTTGTTTTGTCCCCATTTCCTGTTGGTTGTTGTTTGGGGGGAGAGGGAGTTCTGTAATGGCAGAGGCTGGATTGCTGAGTTGATTTTCCTTTGTTCTCTCTCTCCATTTCAGGAGAAATGTCTTCTCCACCACCTTGTCTTTGTCCTCTGGGCCACCTGACCTGGACACTAGAGCGGCTTTTCTGCCCCTTTGTTTTCACTGTTACTGGGGAAGGGAGTCTCTTGCTTTAGAGCCTTTGTATTTTTGGTTATTGTTGTTTCATTATTAATCACTGTTGTGGTTTTTAGTAATTGTTATTTTTTCACGTTTATTTTCTCACCTTCATCTCTCCCTGTTGGTGAAAGGGCAGTGCTTAAAACTAAAGGAGAAGTAACTCATTTGCCAGGCTCCACCCCATTAATGTTATTAAACTAAGAAAAATTTGGCTCCCAACTGAAGGGACTCAAGAGAAAAAGTGACAAAAATCCATTTTTTTTCTGAAACATTTGTATATTGGGTGCAGAACTCCCTGTCCACCATGCAGCTCAGCCTATTGTGCTAATGAGGAGCAGCACAATGAGCATGGATGGAGCTGCCAAGGTCAAAGTGTGACAGGGACATCTGGGCTGGCAGCCCAAGGGACACAAAGTCACTTCCAGCCTGGTGTGCCCAGGATGCCTCAGGTGATCAGGGAAGAAATGAACCATCCCAGGGGCTGGTGAGGGAAGGATGGAATTAGCCATGGATGCTGTTCCTGGTCACCAACTGTAACACTGCTCTGGGTCTGAGACAGACACACTGCACTCGAGATTCTTGTAACAAACACTCAGCGCTTTATTTTTGTGAGTATTCTTTAATTAGGGAGTTTGAGTTTTCCAGACACATACATATGATTGGTTACAACCTCAGTTACTCATTTCCTTGGCTATTGATACACTGCACTCAGGGTCCAATAGATGGGCTGGGATTCTCTGTATTTGCTCAGATCCCTCCTACTGTCACCCACCCAGGTACCTGCCTGCTTAGGCTGGGTTTCAGACTGCAGCTTGAAACAGCTGCAATATGCACTGTGACAATCCACAACTGGGGAAGGTGAGGTGAATGGAGCAGGGCCAGAGGGTGAAGCCCCTGAACTCTGGGCAGGGATCTCAGGATGGGTGAAGCTCCTGTGACCTGGGCAGGGATCTCAGGCTCAGTGAGGGGAGGCCGGGCAGGGTGATGCCATCATGGTGTTGCAATTATTATGTCGAGACAGACTGGATTGGCATCACCAGCAGTCCTTTATTATGAAACTTTTCATGCCTTCTTTCAGTGAACTTCTTTACAACAACTCTGACTCCTTCCCTCACAGGCAGCTCCTCACATCTCTGACTCCTTCTCTCCTCTCTGCAAAACCAGCTAAACCCCAACCTGTCCCTTTCCCAGCTGCCTAACCCTGTCTGCCCCTCACACATCTTCTCACCTCATCTGTCCCTTGCACGGCCACATGTCCCTTCCTCCTCACAGCACAGCCAGCACACTCCATCCCAAACTGCAGCACACTCTGGGGCTCAAACTCCAAATGTTGGCCCGCTACCCCACTCTTTTATAACACCCAAATTCATTGGGCAGGCCCAGATGTTTCCACTCCTCAGTAATTCATCAGGAGAGATTCCCTTCTGTACCATCCTTTCAACCTCTCTTCCCACCTCACAGCCCCTCAGAGCCACCAAGGTGAGCACCACGGGCTGGTAAGGGGAGGAGGCAGCAGGGCCTGGCTGGGCATGGAGCCTGTGCTTCACACCACTCCTGGACACCACCCTGGCCTTGGAAAATAAATCCCATGGTGACATGGCAGCACTGAAAGGACTCACCCACCCCTCTGTACCCCCTTTCCATCCCCTTGCCTCGCCCTGCTCACCCACACCTCCCCTTGATTCCCCCTTTATCCTGGCCTTGCCCTGCCCCACCTGCTCTTCCCAGAGCTGTCATTGCCTTGCTCTCCTGGCACTTACCTTGCTTGGCAAACCCACCCTGTGCCCTCCTCTGCCCTGCCCAACCCAACCCTCTGTTGTCTTGTGCTGCCTTTCACATCCATCCCCCATCTTCCCTTGCCCTACACTTTCCTCCCTGCCTTGCCTGGCCTTTCTTAACCCCCCTTGTCTTATTTTATCTTACCGACCCCTCCTCGTCCTTTATCCAGCTCCACTGCCCTGCCCTGCCTTTCTCACCACCTTCACTTCCCTGCCCCTTTTCCCCCTGGCTTTGCCTTGTCTTGCTGCTCTTCCTCTGGTTCTCCTTGCCCTGCCCGCCCCTCCCCAGCCTTGCCTTGCCTTTCCCTACCTGACCCGGCATTTCTTTCTTTGCCTTTCCCTACCTGACCTTGCCTTTCCTTGCCCTTCCAAACCATCCCTTGCCTTTCCTTGCCATGCATGCTCCAGCTCGGGGGCAGTCACAGCTCTCTCAGTGGCACTTTGGTGAGCTGTGGTTTTGCCCGATGTTTTCAGGTTTGTAGCCGGACTCAGCGAGAATGAAAAACTCCTCAGCGCCGAGGGGCTCCCGTGTCCTCTGGAGCGCGGCGCAGGTAAGAGGCTGGAAGGGGAAGGGGGAGATCGGGGCAATCTTTCTGTCCGGACCGGTGGATTTGAGAGCGGGGACGTTTTCAACTCGGGCGATTCGGAGACGAGCGAGGTGCGCTCGGTTCCTTTGCAAATCCACAGCGGCCTCGTGTGGTTGTTGTGACGAGCGCTGACAGCGCCCAGGTGAATCCAAGCGCTTTCCCTACCCCGTGTGGGAGCAGTGGGTGCAGGTGATCCTTTGTGGATGAGCGAATGAGGTCGGGCCTATAGCTGGGAAAGAAGAATTATCTCTCTGTCGGCCGGGAAGTTTATAGGCTGCAAAAGGAAAGGGAATTCCAGCACGGCCTCTTTTCTCCTGCATTTACCTGGGCGCTGTCAGCGCTCGTCACAACAACCACACGAGGCCGCTGTGGATTTGCAAAGGAACCGAGCGCACCTCGCTCGTCTCCGAATCGCCCGAGTTGAAAACGTCCCCGCTCTCAAATCCACCGGTCCGGACAGAAAGATTGCCCCGATCTCCCCCTTCCCCTTCCAGCCTCTTACCTGCGCCGCGCTCCAGAGGACACGGGAGCCCCTCGGCGCTGAGGAGTTTTTCATTCTCGCTGAGTCCGGCTACAAACCTGAAAACATCGGGCAAAACCACAGCTCACCAAAGTGCCACTGAGAGAGCTGTGACTGCCCCCGAGCTGGAGCATGCATGGCAAGGAAAGGCAAGGGATGGTTTGGAAGGGCAAGGAAAGGCAAGGTCAGGTAGGGAAAGGCAAAGAAAGAAATGCCGGGTCAGGTAGGGAAAGGCAAGGCAAGGCTGGGGAGGGGCGGGCAGGGCAAGGAGAACCAGAGGAAGAGCAGCAAGACAAGGCAAAGCCAGGGGGAAAAGGGGCAGGGAAGTGAAGGTGGTGAGAAAGGCAGGGCAGGGCAGTGGAGCTGGAGAAAGGACGAGGAGGGGTCGGTAAGATAAAATAAGACAAGGGGGGTTAAGAAAGGCCAGGCAAGGCAAAGGAGGAGCAGGCAAGGGTCCCATGGAACCCCCCCTGGTATCTGTGCTTTCCTTTTCAGCCCCGTGTAGCTTCATAAGCCCTTGGTGACACGGAACCAGGATCCAAACTGAACACGGAACCGGGATCCAAACTAAGCCGCACCAGGCATGACTCCTACTCTAAAGGGACCAGGAGAAGCAGCTCAGCATCCCCGGCTTTTGCATTCCCACTGCAGCAGCTCCACAGCTCCAGCCGATAGAACGGCCGATTGGGAAAAGCCGTGGAAATCACCATGACCGCCCAACGTGTGGATCCAAAAGTGGTTTCGTTGCCAAAAGAGAGGAACTCTGAGCCCATCTCAGAGCACCGGCGGGGCCGGGGGCAGCGGGCTCGGGGAGACGCCTGGAGAGGGCAGGGGGGGGCTCAGGGGTCCGTGGGGGATTTATCTTACAAACCTGGGCCTGTGATCTTGTGATTTCAGCAAGAGCACGCCCCTTCAATCCTTTAATTCGGGGCTTTGCCAGCCTCCCCCCCTCCAGCTTTACCCTCAGGGCTGTGGGTGCATCTGGTGCCAGGAATGGGGTGGAGGCACCGGGAGAAGCTAAAGTGGCTGGAGTTGACGCTGGGGAGGGCAGGACGGAGCCTTCGGGGCTGCTGGTGCTGGTTCTGGGCACGGTGGGAGCCCTGGCACCCCTGGGCACCATCCCCGGTACCCCGAGCACCATCCCCGGCAGCCCCGAGCACCATCCCCGGTACCCTCGGGCACCATCCCGGTACCCCGGGCACCCCGGATTGCGGCGGGACGATGCGAGCTCGCCAGCCCCGGGATCTCCGCCCTGCTCTTGCCCTTTCTTCAAAATTTTCGATGTGTTGTTTTCTCATCTCTTCTGGGCTCCCACTCTTCCAAAATCCACGCTCTCTCTCCTGACCCTGCAGTGAGCGAGGCTTCGAGCAAAGGAGCGAGCAAAGGAGCGTTCGGGGTGAGAGGAATGACGAATTTGTCTTTACAAACGAGATCTGGATCTGCTGGTAGATAAGACCAGCACTGAGAGATAAAAGAAACAATGGGATGGATTCCACTGATTGATGAATTGAAAAAGTTATTTGCTTTTGCAAACAAACTGTAGGGCTGCTGATAAATGAAATTGGATATCGAAAGATGAAAGAAGCAAGGGGGGAAAAATATTAATTCGATAAGAATTAAAAATTAAAGGGAGGGTTTATACATTAGAGGGGGATTTCAGGTATCAGGGGTTTGGGAAGTCTGTGCCTCTCAAGTACCTCAGCCCATGGGGAAAGAGAGAGGGAAATGCGACCGGGAAAACAGGATAAAAGGGAGGCTGAGACCTCCAAAAATGTGAGAGATCCCAGGGGAATGTCCCATGGCCTCTCCCTTTATTCGAATAAAGCAAAGATGACTCCTCTGTCTCCTTTTTGGACATAAACCTCTGGTGTTTGTGGGTTAATTTTCCCGGCAGGGGGATGCCCCGGCTCCCGGCGCAGCTGCCCGGGGCTGGGCGCTGCCGCTCGCCCAACGAGCCGCACAAGGGGCCAAGGAGCCCGTTTGGTTGCCGGGCGAGGAAATGCCCGTTCCTGGCCGGGCCCGCGAGCTCCCCGCTCCAAACGGCGGCGTCCCCCGCGCGCCCAGGGTTCCGCAGCGCTCCCGCCGCCCCCGCGCCGCCGCAGCCCACAGCGGTCACCGCCGCCCTCCAGCCGCTCTGTCCCTCTCGTTGTCTCTCCCCCTCTCTCTCTCTCCCGGCTCAAAAGCCATCCCGCACCTCGGATCTGCAGCCCAGGGCCCGAACCGGAGCTCCAGCCCCTGCCCGGCGCTCCCCAAAGCCCGGAGCTGCCGGCTCGCTCCCGGGGACGCCGCCTCGGGGTCGCTCCCGGCACTCGCCGCTGCGAAGGGTTGGTTTTGGGGACCAGGGGAAGGGAGAAATGGAAATCAAATAACATCAAAACGAAGGAAATTGGTGTCGGGGAGGGGATAGGATGGACAAGTATTTTAGAGTCTTTAGGCTCGAGGTGCTGAACTCTGAGATCCCGTCCTGCTGCCTGTGGCAGGTGTGAGGAACAACCTTGCTTGGTGGGATGGCAGGACTGGATTTGTTTTTTTAAAGCAGGGAGGGGATGTTGATTTCTTTCATTCTTTCTGTGGCCAAACTGGGCAGTGCCAGCCCTGTGGGCTTTGTCTGGCACCGGGGCACGGGGGTTAAAGGGAAACTCACCGAGGCTCGGGGCTGCTAAAGCCCGCCCGGGCTGGCGTTGCTGCTCCCGTGCCCAGCGCCCCAGGGACGGGTCTCACCCAGCGGCACCGGGAACACCCCAGCCGTGCCCGGTCCGGTGCCAGGCAGGCTCCTCGCGGATCCTCAACCCTGTACCTCCTCTCCCTGCAGCACCAGCCCCGTCCATCGCCTCCCCTCTACGGGAACGCCGCCCAGCCGAGGCATGGTGTGCTCCAGCCCCGTGCTCAGCGCTCAGGGACAATCGAGCTCCAGCCAGGACGAGCAGCATGGTGGCGAGCCAGACCTGCTGTGGCTGGCCAACCTCACGGGCGCCCACATCGGCTTGGCCCCGATCTCGCAAGACCCCGAGGATCGCTGCAGCATTTGGGAGAATCTGGTGAGCCTGGTGGACTTTCAGTGCTCAGGCTTTCCCCTGACCTCTGAGGAGCTCTGCCAATACATCGACATTCCCCGCTCGCCCTCATCCTCCGGCTCGGGCGCGGTGACCGCGGCCCTGCCCCAGTCCCCGCCGCTCGCGGGGGACATCGACTACAAGAACAACGCGCGCCTCAAGCCGCCCTACTCCTACACCACCCTCATCTGCATGGCCATGGAAGCCAGCAAGGAGCCCAAACTCACCCTGGCATCCATCTGCAAGTGGATCAGTGACAACTTCTGCTACTTCCGCCGCGCTCATCCCACCTGGCAGGTAGGAGGAGGTTTGGAGCCCGGGGCTCTGTGCACAGCTCCAACCAGCAAGGCGGGTCCCGTGGCCGTGCTGGATGTCACCGGCAGGATTTCAGCCCCGGGCTTTGTTCTCTTTTGCACCTAGAGCTCCATCCGGCACAACCTGTGCATCAACAAGCGCTTCATCAAAGTGCCCCGGGAGAAGGGGGAGCCAGGCAGAGGCGCCTTTTGGAAGCTTCACCCCCGATACGCCGAGTGGCTCAAGAGCAGCAAAGGGCGCCGGACACCCCCAGAGCTCATCCCGGCGGCCTCCGGCAGGAGGGCCCAGCATGGAGCGCGGCGCGGCCCCAGCCCGGCCACTCCGAGCAGCTCCCAGAGCAGCCTGGAGGTGAGCGCGGAGCTGCAGCGGCTGCTCCGGGAGTTCGAGGAGTTTGAAAGCAGCCACAGCCGGAATCCCACGCCGCCAGCCGAGGCCTCTTGGCTCCCCAGCGGTGCCTCGGAGCCTCAGGAGGAGCTGGCAGAGCTGACGGAGCTGAAGGGCAGCGCTGACTGGGAAGCTCTGCTCAATTCCCCCCCGGAGCAAGGAGATTTCTCTGCTCTGGAGCTTCTGCAGCTCTCACCTCCCACCCCGCCCGAAACGCTCCCCCTGGACCCAACCGGGGCAGGAGAGCAGCACCTGGGCTGGCCACCAGAGCAGCAGCAAGTCCTCGCCAAGCCCAGCCCTGCCAAGCCGGATTTGGATGAAACCCTGATGGCCACGGCTTTCCTGGAGGCTGCGTGGCCCGAGGGGATGAGGGAGAACCTCTTCAGCTGCATCCCCATGGAGCAGGGGCCTGGAGACACCCTGGCCGCTCTGCCCAGCGGGGATGTCCTGGATTGGGACCCTCTGGACCACTTAAATCTCTATTAGAGATTAGATTAGATTAGATTAGATTAGATTAGATTAGATTAGATGGATTTAGGAGGGGCTTTGGGGGTGGGTGTAGACGGTTTTATAGGCAAGGTTTCTTTTTCCTGCTTTCTGTTCTATATTTTGCTTGGGTAATGACGTTAAAGACCTGCACAGACACTTGGCCACTTTACATTTTTTCATTTTATTGATAGTTTTTAAGAGATAGAACTAAAGATCCAGGAGCTGTGCAGGCAGTTCCCGGGGCTGACAGGGTCCCCCTGCCTGTGCCACGTCCCCACCCAGCCCTGGAGATGCTCTGAGGAACTTCGGGGCCTCGTGGCTCCCTGTGGGGCAGTGACTTTATTAGAGATGGTAGATAACTGATAGATGGTTGATAAATGATTGATAGATGATAGGTGATCAATAGATGATAGATGGCAAATGATAGATGATTGATAGATTATAGATTTCACATTATATAAGATATATGATAGATACATAATATATATAAGATATATGATATTTATATAAGATGTATGATATATATAAGATATATGATAATATATAGAATGATATACGATATATATAATATATAAAATATATGATAATATATATAGATATATTATATAAGATATATATTTTATTATTTAAGATTATATATTATATATGGTATGATAGATGATAGGTGGTATATGATAGATAAAATTAGATTAAATTAGGTTATATTAAATGAGATGGACTTTGGAGGGGCTTTGGGGGTGGGTGTAGATGGTTTTATAGATGAGGTTTCTTTTTGCTACTTTCTGTTCTCTTTTTTGGCTTGGGGAATGATATTGAACAACTGCACAGATATTTGGCCACTTTGACATTTTTTAATTTTATTAACAATTTTTAAGAGATAGATTTAAAAAATAAAGTAGATAAGGACTACATTGAGAGTGTGGTATATCTGGTGAAGAAGT
>VXBI01002666.1:175965-208890 GCA_013397375.1 Toxostoma redivivum
AGATTAGATTAGATTAGATTAGATTAGATTAGATTAGATTAGATGGATTTAGGAGGGGCTTTGGGGGTGGGTGTAGACGGTTTTATAGGCAAGGTTTCTTTTTCCTGCTTTCTGTTCTATATTTTGCTTGGGTAATGACGTTAAAGACCTGCACAGACACTTGGCCACTTTACATTTTTTCATTTTATTGATAGTTTTTAAGAGATAGAACTAAAGATCCAGGAGCTGTGCAGGCAGTTCCCGGGGCTGACAGGGTCCCCCTGCCTGTGCCACGTCCCCACCCAGCCCTGGAGATGCTCTGAGGAACTTCGGGGCCTCGTGGCTCCCTGTGGGGCAGTGACTTTATTAGAGATGGTAGATAACTGATAGATGGTTGATAAATGATTGATAGATGATAGGTGATCAATAGATGATAGATGGCAAATGATAGATGATTGATAGATTATAGATTTCACATTATATAAGATATATGATAGATACATAATATATATAAGATATATGATATTTATATAAGATGTATGATATATATAAGATATATGATAATATATAGAATGATATACGATATATATAATATATAAAATATATGATAATATATATAGATATATTATATAAGATATATATTTTATTATTTAAGATTATATATTATATATGGTATGATAGATGATAGGTGGTATATGATAGATAAAATTAGATTAAATTAGGTTATATTAAATGAGATGGACTTTGGAGGGGCTTTGGGGGTGGGTGTAGATGGTTTTATAGATGAGGTTTCTTTTTGCTACTTTCTGTTCTCTTTTTTGGCTTGGGGAATGATATTGAACAACTGCACAGATATTTGGCCACTTTGACATTTTTTAATTTTATTAACAATTTTTAAGAGATAGATTTAAAAAATAAAGTAGATAAGGACTACATTGAGAGTGTGGTATATCTGGTGAAGAAGTTTTTTCCAGCATTCCTGATCTCCAGAATGTGCCACCACAGACGGGGCTTTGTTCTGGTGGCAGCACCCCAGGAGAGCCCCTGGCCAGCAGCACCAGAGAGCCCAGCCTGGAGCTCAGCCGGGCTCTGGCATTGAGCCGGGGAAAGGAAATCAAGGAAATCATTATTCACCCTGGGTGCCCAAACCCAGCAGAGCCCCCCTGGGCACTGGCAGCACCTCAGAGACCCCAGCCTGGCACAGACCCCCCCCACCCAGACCCCAGAAACCCACAGGGACCCCAGAAACCCCACAGTAACCTCAGAAAAGCCCCAGAAACTCCAGCCTGGCACAGACCCCAGAAAACCCACAGAGACCCCAGGCTGGCACAGACCCCACCCACAGCCCCCAGAAAACCTACAGGGACCCAAGAAAAGCCACAGGGACCCCAGAAAATCCCCAGACACCCCAGAAAATGCCCGGAGACCCCAGCCTGGCACAGCCCCTGCATGAGACCCTCCCCCCGAGCCTCCTGGGTGTCCCCGCTCCTGTCCCCCACCCATGACAGGGGGGAGGGGTCAGCGCTGAGCCCCCTGTGCCCCTCCCCCCCTCACTGCCTCACATCTGCACTCGGGGGGGGCGGAGGGTCCATGGGTCACCTTGGGGGGCAGGGACAGTGTGGGAGANGACAGGGGACACTGGGGGACAACGCGGGGCAAGGAGGTGACGCCTTTATTATTGTAATTAGTTAATTACTGTTAGATACTTATCCATTGTTAGATATTGATTTACTATTAGCTAGTTATCTGTTGTGGGTTACTATTGTTAGATCCTGTCCTGTTATCAAACACCTGATATTGGTAGATATTTAGAATATTTGACAAGGTAAAGGCCTTGTTAAGCCTCTAAAGGGGGGAAAGACCAGCAGGGACAAGAACAGCACCTTCCCCACCCCCACAGCGAGCAGGGACACGGGAGGTGGTGACATGGGCTGGGATGTGACAAAGGACTGAAGGGTGTCACGGGGCTGGGAGGTGACATCGACTGAGAGGTGACATGGGGCTCAGAGGTGACACAGGGCTCAGGGGTGACACGGGGCTGAGGGGTGACATGGGCTCAGAGGTGACACAGGGCTGGGAGGTGACATCGACTGAGAGGTGACATGGGGCTCAGAGGTGACACAGGGCTCAGGGGTGACACGGGGCTGGGAGGTGACATGAAACTGTGAGGTGACACGGGGCTGGGAGGTCACACAGGGCTGGGAGGTGACACGGGGCTCAGGGGTGACAAAGGACTGAAGGGTGACACAGGGCTCAGAGGTGACACAGGGCTGNGACCAGCAGGGACAAGAACAGCACCTTCCCCACCCCCACAGCGAGCAGGGACACGGGAGGTGGTGACATGGGCTGGGATGTGACAAAGGACTGAAGGGTGTCACGGGGCTGGGAGGTGACATCGACTGAGAGGTGACATGGGGCTCAGAGGTGACACAGGGCTCAGGGGTGACACGGGGCTGAGGGGTGACATGGGCTCAGAGGTGACACAGGGCTGGGAGGTGACATCGACTGAGAGGCGACATGGGGCTCAGAGGTGACACAGGGCTCAGGGGTGACACGGGGCCGGGCGGGGAGATGCAACNCATGGGGCTCAGAGGTGACACAGGGCTCAGGGGTGACACGGGGCTGGGAGGTGACATGAAACTGTGAGGTGACACGGGGCTGGGAGGTCACACAGGGCTGGGAGGTGACACGGGGCTCAGGGGTGACAAAGGACTGAAGGGTGACACAGGGCTCAGAGGTGACACAGGGCTGAGGGTCACAATCCTTCCTTTCCCGTATTTTCCACACCCAGGGACCCCCTGCTCCCCCCTCCCTGTGTCCTGGACTCCAGGCCTGACCCCAGATGGATCCCCCGGTGTGGGGTTGGATGGTGCTTCCCCAAAAAAACAAAAGCACCAGAATTTATTCTACTTTTACCCAAATTCAATGTTACTGCAGCAAGGTATCTTTCCATTTTAATATAATTTTTTATTGGACTTAACACACATAAACACCAGATCCTGGTGCTTGAGTCCCCCTGCCCCCCAAAACCCAGATATCCCCATAAATTCCTCCAAGCTCCCACTGGATTTTTTAATTTTTATTTTCCCAAATTTTGTGAATCCAAAGCTTTTCCTCAAAACTATTTTTTTTCCTCTTTTTCCTGAATAATGCTGTATTTAAGGGGAATATGTCAGTGCAAAAAAAAAAAAAAAAGTTAAATTAGATGTGAATTGTGGCTGAAAAGGGACGAATTCCTCAAGGGGGGGCTCTGAAATCCACAAAACCCCGCAGGAAGTGGTGAGGAAGGGGGTGGCTCCTACCCCTTTATATCCCAAACAGGCTTCAAAAAGGGAACTTTCCAGGTGTCCCCATGCCCTGTGTCCCCTCCTGGGGACACTGGAGCCACCAACTCCTTTGGGCTTTAATAAACCACCCAAGTTTGGGGTAAATTCACTTTGCCAGCAGGAATTCTTCTTGCAGGGTGGGGCAGGGTGGGGTTTAACCCCCAAAGTCTCTGAAGTGGGAAATGCAGATGGGAAAAGGTCTAAAAAAAACTCCCAATGAGGCTAAATTTGGGGGGTGTAGTGCTGGGACCCCCCACTCGACCCTTCCCACCCCTGGAGTGAGCAGTGGCACCCCCAGCCCAGCCCCCTCCTGCTCCCCCAAACCCCAGAACCCCCCAAGGCTCTCAGAAGGTCCCACAGGGATCTGGGAGGCTCTGGGGGGGACTCGAGGCTGCTCCTCAACCCGTGAGGGCAGGGTGTGACATTTAAGACTGTTCAGCAGAGAAAACAAAGGAAAAATCTCCAGCAAGGAGTCACAAACCCCACAGGAAACATCCAGCAGACCCCACAGGAACACCCCCAGGGCAGGGAGCTGCTCACTCTCTCCGTAATTAACAAGATGCAGTTAATTACTGCAACAACGAAACCACCTCTCCTGGCTGTGCTCAGCTCACCCTGAGCACTCCAAAGCAGGGAACAGCCAGCTCAGCTCAGCTCAGCTGGGATTTTGGCAGCACCAGGCTGGGATCACCAGGCTGGGCACGAGGCTGAGGTGAGGGACACGCAGCTGGCACCCCCCGATCCACCAGGGCTCCAGCAGGGACACGGTGTCACTCTGGGGGCTGGCTGTAGTTGAGGGACAGCAGGACCATGCTGTGGGCCAGCAGCGAGGCTTCAGAAGCTGCAAGAGCACAGGAGCAGGGTCAGAGACTGGGACGGGCACTGGGGGGCACTGGGAGAGCTGGGATTGGGATGGGAGTGGCACTGGGGGGCACTGGGAGAGCTGGGACTGGGATGGGAGTGGCACTGGGAGAGCTGGGATTGGGATGGGAGTGGCACTGGGGGGCACTGGGAGAGCTGGGACTGGGATGGGAGTGGCACTGGGAGAGCTGGGATTGGGATGGGAGTGGCACTGGGGGGCACTGGGAGAGCTGGGACTGGGATGGGAGTGGCACTGGGAGAGCTGGGATTGGGATGGGAGTGGCACTGGGGGGCACTGGAGGTGCTGGGGTGGGCCCTGGGAAGATTGGGAGCCCTGTTCTGGGTGGACTGGGCAGCACTGAGACAGGAATTTGGCAGACTGGGAACACTGGGATGGGCGTGGGGGGAGCACTGGGCTCCTGGTCCCACATTTCCACCCCACTCCTGCTTTCCTTTCCTGCAACCAGGGATCTGCAGGACCTGGGCACAGGGGTGAGCCTGGATGGGGACAAAGTCACCCCAAAATTCCCCAGGAGTGACACCCCCTGTGCCCAGAGAAGGTTTTTGTACCTTGGAGCTCACAGGAGAGCCTGAGCCACTGCTCCAGCCACGCTCTGCACTCGGCCTGGCCCAGGTGAGTGGAGCTGAGCCCACGCAGGTAACAGGCCTGGGGAGCCACAGACAGACAGACAGACAGACAGATAGAGTCAGGGATGGGCACACAGGACTCCAGCATCACACCAGCATTCCCCTCCAGGAGGGGAAGAGAAGTGAGGAACTGCTCCCCATCCCAGGTGTGACCCCAGAGTGCAAAACACTTCCTCAGGAGAGAACAACCTCGTGCCCCAAGGCCATACTGGTGACACCTGAGGTCACACAGGGCCAGGACAGGTGTGCTGAGGTGTCCTCACCGCTCTGAGCTCCTCCTCAGAGAGCTGCCCCAGCCCCAGGTCCAGCAGGGCTCGGTCCAGGTGCTGGATCTCCAGGACGTGGCTCCGCAGGCGGCGCCGCAGGACAAAGGCCGGCAGGTACGGGGTGAGGAACAGCACCTGGCTCAGGGCCCTCTGTGGAGGACAAGGAGGGAAAGAGCTCAAACTGGACTTCAGGGTGCTCTGTTTATTGTACCCAGATGATACAGCAATTTATTTATGTCTTAGGTTCCAATACAGGGTGTGACCAAAAGCATGGATTCTATCACCAGCTGTTAAAAACAGGTGATGCCGTGTTCTTTATCTTCCCCAAGCCCCATCCTCCCTCCAGGAGATCTCTCCTGTCCATGGCCATGCGGTCCCAGGCCATGGCTGATCCAATTCCATCATCCCATGGGGAGATGCTCCACCCAGGGGGAGGAGCCGAGCATTTCCTACCCGGATAAAATCTGAGATTTGGAACACCAGAGCAGCCTTTTCCCACTGGATCCCAGAGGAAAACCAGAGCCTTCCACATCATCCCTGGGAAAACTGCCCCTTCTCCAGGAGCACTGCTGCAGCAGAGCCACATCTGTCACTGCAGGATTGCAGCCCCATGGGATGGCACTGCCCCAACCCCTGACTGACTGACGGGGTGTCAGCTTGGATTCTCACTCTGGCAGTGCTTTGGGTTTGTTCTCTGTAATTCTGTATTTCTATTTTAATTTTCCTAGTAAAGAACTGTTATTCCTATTCCCATATCTTTGCCTGAGAACCCCTTAATTCAAAATTATAATAATTTGGAGAAGGGGTTTACATTCTCAATTTCAAAAAAGAGGCTCCTGCCTTACTTGGCACACACCTGTCTTTCAAACCAAGAGAATTTATTGTTTAAAATGCTGTTTATTGTATCCACATGATTCATCAATTTATTTATTATTTAAAATGCAGTTTATTGTATCCAAACACAGCAGTTCAGGGGTTGTGGGTGACAGAGCCCAGCCCACAGCCTGTCAGCCTCAGCTCTGGGTTTGTCTGAAGCCAACTCCAGTTCTGGTTACAATGCATTACAGACTTTTCTTTTAATACATAATAACCAATCAATACCTTTACTGTTACCTATAGCCTATCATAACTAACATTACCATATTCATGTTACTATTCCCCAGTCACAGAAAGTTAGTGTGTTACAGTTTAAGCTAGAAGTTGTTTTTCAGTTTTCTTGCAATGGAAAATTTTGAGATCTTTTCTCTACTTGCAACATTGGCTTTCTTGTTTGCCTGTGAAAATTTTTTTGCTTGGTAAAAACATCTTCTGTTTGAGGTGAATTTATCCTTTGCTCTGAGTCATAAAAACCCCTTCTAACTCATTTTACCCTTTGGCTTCTTAGTTATCCAGTAAAACTGGCTCAGTAATTCTTTTCTTCTATATCAAAACTTGCTATAATTTCTATTCCTTCTTCAGATTCTACATTCAGACATCTTTCTGTTATACACACACACACCTGTGAGACCTTCCTGTCAAACCCCTGTCCTTCCCAACAAAGGAGGGCACCTGTGACACATCCAACCCCTCCCAAAGCAGGGCTGGGACTCATCCAGGCACCTCCACCTGCCCACGTGGCTCCAAGCCCCATCCAACCTGGCCTTGAAAACTTCCAGGGATGGGGAAATCCCTCCCACTGCCTTCCCACCTCCACAGGGAGAAATTCCTTCCCAGCAGCTCCACACCCTTCTAATGTTGGGGGCCCCAGAGCTGGAGGCAGCAGTGCAGGTGGGGTCCCACCTGAGCCCCCTCAGCTGCTGCCACAGTGTGGGGATGAGCCCAGGGCATCCCTGCTGGTTTTCATCTGCACCTGGACTGGGTCTGGGCCAAACCTGAGTGTGTCACACCTGGGACACACCTGGCTGAGCTGAACTCACCACGTGATCCACCCGGAGCCTGTTGAGTGCCAGCACAGAGCCAGAGAACAAACTCCTCACAGCCAGGAGCTGGGCCAGGTGGGGCTGGGCACCCCCCTGCACCTGAAAGAGCCCCGAGAGCACAGGTGACACCTCTGGGAGGGGACAGCACCTCCCACAGCCCCCAGGGGTGGTGGTGGGGACACAGAGCTGGGCACAGAGCTGAGGTCTGCTGCTGGGGGCACAGAGCTGAAGGGTGTGGTGGGGGCACAGCCCTGAGGGGTGGGGGGGGGCACACACCTGGGCACAGAGCTGCTGCAGGAGCTCTCGGGGCTGGGGCTCAGGCAGGGACCCCGCTGCCAGCGCCAGGCCCTGCAGCACGTCCGGGTACGCGTCCCGGCGGATGCAGTCGTAGGCGTGCAGGAACTCCTGCTGCTGCTTGGGCGTCCAGAAGTAACGGATCAGGAGCTGCCGGGGGAAGAAATACCTGGGGAAAGGCAGGGCAGGGCATTCATGGCAGGGCAGGGGCTCCCAGGCTGTGGGATGAGCCCAAGCGCAGTTTAACCCAGCAGCTGAGGGTGTTCATTCCCAAAGGAATCGGGGAATTGTCAAAGCTGGAAAAGGCTGAGGTCACCAGCGCTGCCAGGGCCACACTGACCATGTCCCCAGGTGCCACATCCACACAGCTGTGAAATCCCCCCAGGGATGGGGACCCTGCCCTGCCCTGGGCAGCTGTGCCAAGACAGGACTGCCTTTTCCATGAGGAATTCTCCCTAAAATCCAACCCAAACCTCCCCTCCAGGCTCTTTCCTCTGGTCCTGTTCCCTGGGAGCAGAGCCTGACCCTCACCTGGCTGCCCCCTCCCGTCAGGGAGTTGGGGACACCAAGGGGGTCCCTCCTGAGCCCCCTCACATCCCTCAGCCTCTCCTGGTGCTNCAATATTAATATTATTTGATTATTCTATTAAGTAATAACATTATTATTTCTTTTACTAAATTATTTTAATTGATAAAACGATTTCTCTGGGTGTGACACCAATCCCAGGAGCTGGGATTGCCAATCCAGTCCGCAGCTCCTCAGGACTCAGTTTGTCCTTGCAGTGAGAGATTCCTGCCTCTAGAAACCCCAGGACTTGGGAATCAGGCACCCCAAGGAGGGGGACACCCCAGTACTCACATCAGGACAATGACCAGGAAGTTGGCGAAGGGGGGGATGGCGATGATCCCGATGGGAACGGCCTTGAGCACGTCCCTGCGGAACTGCCTCCAGCAGGAGGGAACACAGTCAGCACCTGACCCCAAACCTCCCCCAAATCCCCCAGCCCCGTGCTGGCTGCAGCTCCCAGACCCTGTTTTTTTGGCAGGAAATAGAGCATACAGGCTTTGCAGCCCCTTCCTCACACAACCACTCTGGTATGGGAGCACCTGATACCCAAAAACTCCCAAAAATCCCCAGTTCCCATGCTGGCTGCAGCTCCCAGACCTTGTTTTTTGGTAGGGAACACCCACAGAGGATTTCCAGCCCCTCCCTAGCACAGCACAGGGCACACCTGGCACAGCCACTCCGGTGTGGGAGCACCTGACACCCAAAACTCCCAAAAAATTCCCGGTCTCCATGCTGGCTGCAGCTCCCAGACCTTGTTTTTTGGCAGGGAATGTGGCACAGAGGATTTCCAGCCCCTCCCTGGCACAGCACAAGGCTCACCTGGTGCAGCACAGGGCTCACCTGGCGCAGCCGCTCCATCTCCCGGTACGGGAGCTGCTGTGTGCTCAGCTGCTGCTGGGACATCTTGGATTTGATCTTCCTGATCTCCTTTGCCTCCAGGAAGAGCGCCTGGATTCCTGCAGGGACAGAGCTCCCTCAGGTGCTGATCCCCTCCTAGGCAGGGACAGGTGTTGCAGCCACTGCTCCCATTCCAAAATGTGTCCTTCTTCCAAGATCCTCCAGTTTGGGACCCAGATGTTTGGACACCCCCTTTTCAGGGCCCACCTCTTGGGATGCCCCTTTTGGAACACCCCACCCTCTCTCAGACCCACTTTTTTTAACCTCTCTTTCAGCAGACACTTTTTAGAATCTCCCACTCGGGACTCACCTGTTTTGAAGGTGTTGTAGAGCAGGTAGAACCTGGGGAAGCTCCTCTGCAGGTACTGCTCGTACCTGGCGCTGACCCGCCGGGCTGCAGAGGCCACGGCGGCCACGAGGGCGCGAGAGGTGGCGCGGGAGGAGAGCGAGCGCACCTGGCACCTGCGCAGCTGGGAACACACCTGGGACCTGCGCCCCCACCCCCGCGTCAGCCCTGGCCGCGTTTGAGGCTCCCAACGACCCCGGAGAGGTGGAGGGGGGAGCTGGGATCACCCCGGGCCAGGGTTGGGGGTGGGAATCGGGGTCCGGGGGGATTGAGGGGCCGCGGCTGATTCCAGAATTCCCGTGCCGGGCACTGCGGGGCTCGGGAAGGGGAATGGGGAGGGCGGAAACGCGTGGCACCGGAGCAGGGAACAGCACCGCGGTAATGGAAAGGTTGTGTAATAACGGAGGGGCACTCAGGGTTGGGGAGCGGGTGTGGGGGACGCAGGCAGGACGGGGCGGTAACCGGAGAGGACGAGGGGGGTAAGGGAAGGGGTATCTGGCGAGGGATCACGGTGTGGTCCGTATTTAGCGCGGGCTGCCGTTGGTATCGGGAGCGGTTGGGGCTGTGCTCGGTGTTTGGGGGGGTCAGGCCTGCGTCGGGAGTGGCTCTCCCTGAGAGGGGCCGGTGCCAAGGGATGTGGCTGCCCTGCGGGGGCCCCCTACTCACCTGGGCAGGCCCAGAACGAGTTGTGGCTGCATCCGCCCCCGAGGGGGGCTCAGGGCGACGGGGCCGAGGCGCCAGAGCCCCCCTCGGGCCGTGGCCCTGGACAGCGCCATCTTGGCGGGTCACAGGGCGATGATCATGTGAGGCTGTGAGCGCTGATTGGCTGCCGTACCGGAAGTGCCCGTGCTGGGGACTCCGGGTCCGGCCCGAGCCCCCCACTTTCCGTTCCCCCCGGCGGGACCGGGCCCCCCAGCCCAACCGGGCCCGGCCCCGCGTTCGGCCCGACTCTGTCCCAGCTGCCCGCCCCGGTCATGGCGGTTCTGCGCTGGGGCCGTTAGTGACCCGGGACCCTCCTCCCGCTTCACCGGGGTTTAACCGTTTCCCAGCCCTCGGGGAGCCGTGCAGGAGCTGCCGCTGCCCCTTCACTGTCCCCGGGCATGTCCCGGCCCCTCCCGGGGCACCGGCACCGGGCAGGCCCCTCCGTCTGTCCCTCCTTCCCTCCCCCGGGCGGCCCAACCGGTTTGCTCGCAGCCCCGAGGCCCCACGTGGGCCGTGTTTGTTTTCCTCATTCCAGGTGCCGGAACAAACATTGTCCAAGGATTTTCGGGAACCACCTGCCCTGAGCTCTGTGGGGAACACCTCAGCCATTCCCGGAACCGGGTGCCATGCCCAGATCCCCGCCAGTGCCGGGGAGCCCCGGGAATGCTTTGCCCTCCTTGCAGCCCCCGG
The DNA here is from genome assembly GCA_013397375.1 of Toxostoma redivivum. Classification (NCBI taxonomy): domain Eukaryota; kingdom Metazoa; phylum Chordata; class Aves; order Passeriformes; family Mimidae; genus Toxostoma; species Toxostoma redivivum. The sequence goes on from VXBI01002666.1 coordinate 186,461, forward strand.
GACGTGGCACGGGTCACGCAGCGCCGTGCCCTGCTCACCTGTGTGTGCAGGTGCTGCTCACTCAGCTCTTTATTTGTCGGCAGCCGCTACCGAGGGGATATCGCGATAAAGCCGGGCCGATAGCTCGGTACGATCCCCGCCGCACGTACCGGGGCTGCCCGAGCAGAGTCCGGCCCGCGGATCAGCGGAGCCGCCGGAGCTCCGCCAGCCCCGGCCCGTGGGGCAGCATCAAAGCGGGTTAATTGGGAGTTAATTAACGATTGGGAGATGCCGCAGCCTCTGATGTTCCTCGGGAACTCTGCTCTGGGCGGAGGGAGGGGACAGCCCTTAAATAGGGAGGGGTCACCCTTGGGAGCGAGTGGGACAGTGCCCCAGGAGCAGAGCGCGCTGCAGGAGCCATGCCCACCAAACCCGGCCCTGGCTGCGAGCTGAGTGAGTACCTGACCACCCCTGGCAGCTGGCATTGCCCCCAGCCCAAAACACCTGGCATCTGGCGAATTTGGGCAGTTTCCCAGCTCCAGGCTGCTTGTGGGGTCAGTCATACCCGGGTTCAGGTGGGGAGGAGTGGTGGAGTCTCCCACCTCCTGGATTTCTCCTCATTCTTCCAAGACTTGGTAATTTAGCAACACCCGGCTGCTCCTGCCCAGTGCTGCATCCCATTCCCAGTTAAACCCCTGGGTTTGGCCCTCAGGAAGGGAGTGGTTGAAAAAATTATCTTAAGGGAATGCACAGAGGAGGAGGAATTCAGTAAGGGAGCAGCGTTTCTCTCTGGAAAAACCAGTAACAAACCAAACCTGCAGCAGAAGTCAGGAAACTCGGGGAGAAATCGGGGGTTTGGGCATGAAGAGCAGAGCCAGGGCAGGCAAGGTCCCAGCAGAGTTCCAGGGCTCCCAGTGGATCCGTGTTTTGGGGGGGAATGAGATGCTGTGGGGAAGAGCTTGGGGTGGGAGCAGGGCGAGGATCAGAGTCAGGGAATCTCCTGAGCTGGAAGGGACCCGCGAGGATGATCCAGGCCAGCTCCTGGCCCTGCACAGACACCCCAAAATCCCACCCTTTGCACCCCTGGCAGCGCTTCCAGACACTCCTGGAGCTCTCAGGGCCGTGCCCATTTTCTGGGGAGCCCCTCTGGGGGAAGAACCTTCCCCTGATCTCCATCCTGACCCTCCCTGGCACAGCTCCAGCCCTTCCCTTGGGTGTGCCCCCACCCACCACAGGGGTCCGGGGACCCTCCTGAGCCTCACTGGGCTCACCCCCCCTACTGGGGTCCGTGTCCCCTGCACTGGGGGACTGTGACCCCAAACTGGGACCTGGGGCCCCAAACTGGGACTTGGGGCTCCGTCTGCCATCCTGGGGCCACGCTGGAGCTCAGCTCCCCCCGATCTGGCGTTGTGCCCCCGACCTCAGGACCCACATTTGGGCTGGGGCCCCACCCGGGGGTGCCCTGCGGGCCCCTCGCAGCCCCACGGCGGGGTCGGGTGCCCCGCTGGGCTCCCGGAGCCGTGCCCGGTGCCGCCCCCGGCCCGCCCCGTGACGCGCTCGGTGCGCCGGNGGGGGGCTCCTGCCGTGGGGGTGCCCTGGATGTGCTGCGGGACCCCTGAGGTGGGTGGGGGGCAGGAGGGGCCGTGGAACCGCTGCTCGCCCCCCCGGCACTGCCCGCATCCCCCCGCTGGAGATCGGGGTCCCCCGGTGACCTTGGGGTGTCCGGGGGGGTCCCAGCCACCCATCGGGGGGGTAGTGGCACCGAGTCTGAGCCTCTGCCCTCCACTGGGGTTTGAGGGTCCCGCAGCCTCGTTCCTCTGTGTGGAGCCCCCCGGAGCTCGTCCTGCCTGGGCTGAGGTCCCCGTACAGTTGTCCCTGTCCCCGTACAGTTGTCCCTGTCCCCGCACAGGTGTCCCTGTCCCTGTGTCCCCCTGTCCCCGCACAGTGCCCAGGTCCCCGCATAGGTGTCCCTGTGTCCCCCTGTCCCCGCAGATCCGCCCTGCGCTGTCCCCAGTCCCGGCTCCTCTTCCTCCCTGGCGGATCCCGGGGGTGAGGATGAGTCCCCAAAGGCCCTGGAGCTCCGGGAATGTCGCTGTGACCTGGCAGGGCTCCGTGCTCCCGGTCAAGGTCCACACGTGGCTGCGGTGCCGGGGCTCAGAGCGGCTCCGGTCCCGGTCCCGGAGCCGTGAGAGCAGCTCGGGAGTGGCGGCAGAGCGGTGAGCAGGCAGCCATGGGATAACGGCTCTGCATTCTGCGGGTTGGGTTTGATTCATCCCAGGGAGTCTCGGCTGTGCTGCAGCCACCCCGTCCCGCTGCCAGCAATGGGGTAATGGGGCCAGCTCCGAAATCTGGGATCTGGAGCAGGCTGGGAGGAGAGCTGCTCCTCCCTGCCCCGTCCTGGTTGTTTCGGGGTGTGGAAATAACCAGGTCATCTTCCACCTGTCTCAGACAGCACACCTGGGGAGCAGGGCAGGCTCGGCTCCCTGTGCCCTCCTGAACCCAGGGCATTCCCAATCTAGAGTGTGGGATGGGATCAGGGATGGGCTGGTCCGACCTGCTCAGGGTGGGCAGGTGCCCTGCCCTGGTGTGACAGGAGTGGAGCCGAGGTCAGCCCTGCCTTTGTGCTCTGTGTCCTTGGCAGGAGTGGGGCAGAGCAAGGAGGGATGATCCCATAGGGAGGAATCCCACAGGGATGGGTCCCACTGGGATGATCCTGGAGGGAGGAATCCCCCAGGGATTGATCCCACAAAGATGATCCTGGAGGGAGGGATCCCACAGGGATGGACCTTGCAATAATGGATCCTACCGAGAGGAATCCCACAGGGATGGTCCCGTAGGGAGGGATCCCACAGGGATGGATCCTGCAGGAATGGATCTCACAGGGATGATCCTGCAGGAATGGATCCCACAGGGATGGATCCCACAGAGATGATCCTGGAGGGAGGGATCCCACAGGGATTGATTCCACTGGGATGATCTTGGAGGGAGGGATCCCACAGGGATGGATCCCATAGGGAGGGATCACACAAGGATGGATCCTGCAGGGATGATCCCTACAAGGATGATCCCACAGGGATGGATCCCACTGGTCACCAGCCTGCAGGGTGTCTGTGTGTGGAGCAAAACAAGATGTCAGCCCCAAAACCACCTCAGAAGGATCCCTCAGGATCCTGGCAGGAGCCAGCCCAGCCCAAAGCCCCACATCAAAGGCAGGACCTCAATGGCAGGAACTGCTCCCAGCACGGGGCCAGGCTGCTCCCGTGTCCTTCGGGGAGGAGCAGGAGCAGGATGAGCCCAGGGCTGTTGGAAGGACCTGTGGGACAGCGGGGTTTGGTGGGGGTGGAACAAGAACCCCATTGTTCATTGTTGGCTGCACACGTGGGGACAGCACATCCGTGTCCAGCAGTGACCTCGTGATATCCTGCTCAGGGCTGGTTCTGTTCCAGGAAATGCTGCCCTGGGAAGAGGCTGCTGTGCCCAGGGTGATGCCAGGCTCAGCCCTGGGGGTTTGAGCCTGCTGAGCCCACACCTGGTGTCAGGGATGTTGGGAGGGAAAGAACCTGGGGCTGAAGCTGTGGGATTGAGGGGGTGAGGATTGGCCAGGCCAAGTGCCAGGTGCTGCCCTTGGCTCACCATGGCCCCATGGAATGCTCCAGGCCAGGGACAGAGCAGCAGGAAAGGACCCGGGGGGGTGGACATGAGCTCAGCTGGGCAAGGAGGCCACAGGCACGTGGCTTGTGTGAGCCACAGCGTGGCCACTGGGACAGGGCAGTGCCCATGCTACTGTCCTGGCATGGCTGAGGGCCCAGCTTGAGTGCTGGGGTCAGTTTTGGGTCCTCAGTGCAGGACAGGGAGGGGCTGGGGCTGGAGCACCAGGAGAGGCTGAGGGATGTGAGGGGGCTCAGGAGGGACCCCCTTGGTGTCCCCAACTCCCTGACGGGAGGGGGCAGCCAGGTGAGGGTCAGGCTCTGCTCTCGGGTGACAAGATGAGACAAAAAGTCTTCCCAGGGAGGTTTGGGTTGGATTTTAGGGAGAATTCCTCATGGAAAAGGCTGCCCACATGTCTTATGTGTGCTCACAGGGTCTGATGTGGGTGGGTGATTTAGGGACACCCTCCCTGAGCCGGGTGTGGGTCCAGCCCCCAGCCCAGCAGCTGCTGGGGCAGATAAGGGGCCCTGGGTGCCCCCACCCAGGCTGGGCTCAGATACTGAGCTGGCTCCACAACGAACATTCCCCCCAAAATCCCCCTGCTCACTTCACCCTGGAGTGAAGCTCTGCTGGGACTCGCTGCTGGGGTAAGGTCATTCCTCCTGGATCTCCCTTTGGAGAAAAGTTGGCTTTTGGCTAAACTTTAGTGATGTTTTTATTTTAATGGAAGCTGTGAGGTTTGGTGCTTAGAAAAGAAGGAAAATTATGTGTGAGGGGGTCAGAGCTGGAGTTCACTTAAACTGAATCTCTGGCTGATGATTTCCTTTTATATCCTCACTGAACCAATATCCCCTTGTTTTATGGAAATCTCCCCTTCAAATCTGATGGAATTTGACAGAGGATTAGGAGCTTTAGAGGCCAGAAGTCATCACTGAGGGATGTTGGCTTGTCTTTGGGAGGGGTTGGAGTTTCTGGAGCCCAGAGGATTCCTGTTTATCCCCAGTTCCCTCCCCAGCCCCGTTCCAGATCCTGGCTCATTCCTGCGTGGGTTGAATTCAAACCCAGGCTGTGATGAAGGAGTTAAACCTGCCCTAAACCCACTTCCCACTGCCTGGGGGGCTGGGAGGGGCTGGGGGTGCTGGAGGGGTTTAGGGGCACTGGGAGGATTTGGGAGTGCTGGAGGTGCTGGGAAGGGGGGTGAGATGTGGTTTCACATCAAGGGAATTCCCCGCTTGTTTCCCTGGCTGGAGTTTCACAATCAGCTCCTGTGGTCACTCCTGCCACGTCGGTGCCTCCCTGGGCAGAGCAGGGCACTGCCTCAGCAGATCCCAACCTCAATTCCCTCTCTGCTGCAACCCTCAGAGCTCAGGACGTGAATCCATCACTGTGAGGTTCCTCAGAGGTGAAATAGAGCCTGGGGAGTGAATCTGTCTCTACCCCCAGCTCTGATTTTCCATCCTGACAGGATTTTTCCCTTTTCCACAGCCAATGTGTCCAGAGTGAAGCAGCTCCCAGAGCAGGGGAAGGGCTCAGACATGGAGCGAAAAGGATCCTATGGTGAGACTGGGTCAGGAGAGGGGGGCTGCCCTCACCACCGTAATCCTTTCCTTAATTCCCAGTCTGGGAATTGTTTGGGGTGCTGGGAAGAGCCCTGGGGTGCCAGGTTGAGCCCTGCAGGTTTGCTGCACCCTGGGGTCACTGAGCCCAGCTGAACCAGCCAAACCAGCCTGGCCCAGGAATGTCCTGGGAGAAATCTCCTGAGCAGGGATCTCTGCACACCTGGACAGCCCCAGATCCCAAATCCTGGTTATGTAAACGAGGCCCTGGCAGGGTTCTGGGAGGCCGGGAAAAGGAGGAGCCTTTGATGATGCAAGAGGAACTTGGGCAAAGAGCTGCCCTGAGCCAGCCCTGTGAGCTCAGAGCAGCGAGGGCTCCGGGAGGGAAATGCCCCGTGGGGAGAGCGGGAGTGAGTGTGGGGCGGGGAGAGAATGTGGGGTTGTGTGGGGTTGTTGGAGTGAGTGTGGGGTTTTGTGGGATTGTGTGGGATTGAGAGTGAGTGTAGGACTGTATGGGATTTTGGGATTGTGTGGGATTGGGAGAGAATATGGGATTGTGTGGGGTTGTGTGGGGCTGGGAGAGAATATGGGATTGTGTGGGATTTTGGGATTGTGTGGGACTGGGAGTGAGTGTGGGGTTGTGTGGAATTGTATAGGATTGTGGGATAGTGTGGGATTGGAGAGAATATGTGATTGTGTGGAATTGTGTGGGATTGTATGGGGTTGTGTGGGATTGGGAGTGAGGATGGGATTGTGTGGAATTGTGTGGGATTGTATGGGGTTGTGTGGGATTGGGAGAGATTATGGGATGGAGATTTTGCTGGAGGTGTTGGAGAGAGGGTGGGGATGTGGGAATGTGCTGGGGTGACCCTGCTCACGTTTGAAACTCCTGGAGTTGTCTCAGTGCTGGCTCTCCTGGGGGAGATGGGGAACTGGTGCTGTCCCCAGCTGTGTCCCCCCAGCTGTGTGCTGTGCTGCCTCCAGATGTTGGATTTCCCTGGGATCCAGCCAGGACAGTGTGGGATAATGGTGCAGGAGCAGTCCCAGATTTCCCTGGGATCTCATCCAGCCCCATTAATCCTTTTGGGGACACTGGTGCTGCCATCACTCCACATCAACCCCCAGGATGGGGTTTTTAAAAATTAATTGGGATAAATAAATCCCTGGATCTGGGTGGGGAGAGGAGATTCTGGGAAGGCAGCATGCTCCAAGGGGTGCAGCAGTGTGGGATATTTTAATTTAATTACCACTTTATCACTTAATTAGCATCAACTGACTTGTGTTGTGCCTGTGGGGCTCAGCAGCCTGTCAGGATTTCTTGCCTTTCCAGGAATTCTCACTCCTCCTGTTCCCTCTCTCCCTGCAGAGGATGTCTCAGGGGAGTCTGGGGGTCTGGGGGGGGTGGTCAGCACCATCTCCAGCAGCAGGAGCCCCCTGCAGCCCCCTGATGCTGATGATGGGGAGCCCTTCAGCACCTACTTCGACAGCAAGATCCCAATCCCCGAGGATGAGACGGTGAGTGGGAAAACCCTGCTGGAAAAATCTGCCTCAGACCCACCTGAGTCATTCCCATGGGCACCAGTTCCCCTTCCAGGCTGGACTGGAGATGGAGATTTGGGAGAGGAGTNGATGATGGGGAGCCCTTCAGCACCTACTTCGACAGCAAGATCCCAATCCCCGAGGATGAGACGGTGAGTGGGAAAACCCTGCTGGAAAAATCTGCCTCAGACCCACCTGAGTCATTCCCATGGGCACCAGTTCAGGGGCTGGGGGAGGGCTCTGCCGTGGTTTGGGGGATGTGAGCCTGTGTTAATGATTGATCCATGGGATTTGGAGCAGCCAAAGAGCAGGGAAAGGCCTTGTCATGCCTCAGGGAGGGACCTGGGCTCTTTGTTCCCTTATCAGGGAGCAGGAGCTCTGGCTGGCCTCGTGACACTGTGTCACTGTCCCCTCGTGTCACTGTCCCCTCGTCCCCCCCCCAGGCCTCTTGCTGAAGCCCCCGATTCCAGCTGCCACAAGGGAGGGCCCTGCTTCCCCCTGGGCTTCCATGAGCATGACCTTGGCTGTCCCAAACCCTGAACCCCTCAGACTGGCACCAGAGATCCAGTGTTTGGGGTGGGATCAAGGAACAGGCAGGATTTTTAGGATGAGATTTGGGAATAAATTGGTTTTACAGCCCTGCAGAATTTTGGGTGGCGCTGAGGCTCAGGCTGAGCCCCTGTGTGTGCTCAGGGAGGGAACTGATCCCAGTTTTCCCCATTTCTGTCCCTTCCTGCAGCATTCCTGCTTCAGCTTCCGCAAGCTGTGGGCGTTCACGGGGCCGGGGTTCCTGATGAGCATCGCCTACCTGGACCCCGGCAACATCGAGTCCGACCTGCAGTCCGGGGCTGTGGCAGGCTTCAAGGTGGGTGCAGGGGCATCAACAACATCCCATGGGGGGCTGGATCACCCCAGAGAGGAGGGGGAGCAGAAAATCTCAGATCTTGGCTCTGTGTCCCTTTGGATCCATCCCATGGCAGCTCTGAGCAGCAAAAGCCTCAATAATGTGGGTGTTCAGCAGCCTGTGCTGCCCGGAGCTGGGGGCTCCCTGTGTCCCCCCACCCACTGGTGTCCCCTGTCCCTCAGCTGCTGTGGGTGCTGCTGCTGGCCACCATCATCGGGCTGCTGCTGCAGCGGCTGGCGGCGCGGCTGGGCGTGGTCACGGGGCTGCACCTGGCTGAGGTCTGCAACCGCCAGTACCAGAAGGTGGGTGACACTCCTGGGGGGCTGGGCTGGGTGGGTGACACTCCCAGAGGGGTTGGGGCGAGTGGGTGACACTCCCAGAGGGGTTGGGGCGAGTGGGTGGCACTCCCTCAGGTCCTCAGAGAGGGCTGAGGTGAGTGGGTGACACTCTCAGGACAGGTGGGTGACACTCTCAGGGGGGTTGGAGTGGATGGGTGGCACTCAGGGGGGGTTGGGGCAGGCGGGTGACACTCCCAAGAGGGTTTGGGTGTGTGGATGACACTGCCCCTGGTGCTCAGGGGTGCCGGGGGGGGCTGGGGACAGTCCTGTGGGGTTGAGGAAGATGAGGGCTGGGGGGCAGAAGATTGGTGACCCCCCCAATGTCCCTGGTGGTGCCACGGGGACTCGTCAGGGCCTGGCTGCTCATGGGCTGTTTTAGGGTCTCTTGGGGCTGTCCTGGCTTGGGAAGCACCAGGAGGGAGCAGGGGGATGTTGCCATTTACTAGTCAGGAAGAAAATCCGGGATTTTGGCTGCATCCCAGCACAGGGATAAAAATAATTGAGGGATAAAATAATCCCAAGGAATTATGAGGAGAGAAACTGCCTTTGGTTCAAAAGCATTTCCTGGGTGTTCCATGCCCTGCTTGGGAATTCCTTGGGTTTGTGTAAGGGAGATCTGCTGAGCGTGAGTGAGGCTGGACAGGGGCTGTGGGGACATTTGGGATTGTCCCATCCCTGAGCACTGGGAAGGGCTGTGAGGACATTTGGGATTGTCCCATCCCTGGGGACATTTGGGATTGTCCCATCCCTGTGCCCCAAGAAGGGCTGTGGGCACATTTGGGGTTGTCCCATCCCTGGGGACATTTGGGATGTCCCATCCCTGAGCACTTGCCTGTTTCCATCCAGCTCCTGTCCCTGCTGTGACCTGGAGCATCTCCCCACTCTCACTCCCAGTTTCTCCACACATGCACATCCCACATTTCTCTCCCAGCTGGCTGCTGTATCCAGGGCAGGAGCTGGGTGGCACAAATGACCCCGATCCTCCCCAGGATTGTCACAGGAGCTGGGATTTCACTCCAGAGCACCCCTGGGTGCTTCCCAGAGCAGGGCAGGATGCTGATCCCATTCCTGGCTGTGGGATCCCCACAGCCCCACGGGGCTTCACATTTCCCCTGTTTTTATGGCCCTGGTGCCTGTGTGTCCCCAGGTCCCTCGGATCATCCTGTGGCTCATGGTGGAGCTGGCCATCATCGGCTCCGACATGCAGGAGGTCATCGGCTCTGCCATCGCCATCAACCTGCTCTCCGTGGGGAAGTGAGCTGGGCTCTGGCGGGGGGGGTCGGGGGGAAGGCAAACCCCAAAAGCTCCCTTGTTTCCTGTGCATTCCCCTAAATCAGCACTGAGGATGTGACTCACCCTGACTGGCTGAGCTCTGGTCGCCAGCTCAGCCTCCAGGGCTGCGTTTGCACTCTGGGACACCCACGGGGGCTGGGGCTTCTTAACTCTGAGGGTTCCAAAATTGGGGTGCAGCTTCTTGTCAAACTCCCCATTCCATAAAGGACTCCTGGGAAGGCAGGGATTGAATTGGGGGTGGGAAGGCAGGGATTGAATTGGGGTTGGGAAGGCAGGGATTGAATTGGGGTTGGGAAGGCAGGGATTGAATTGGGGGTGGGAAGGCAGGGATTGAATTGGGGGTGGGAAGGCAGGGATTGGACCCATAACAGGCAGGCATGGGGTGTCCCATGGATTTAAGTGTTCTGAGCCAGGACACAGCCCTGTGGTCCCTTGCCCTGCTCAGGTTGTGAGGAACCCCCAAAGATCCAGCTCCACCCCAAAAAAGCCCTAAACCAAAGGGATTTGGGGCTCTGGGTGGGCACTGACCCTGCTCTTGCCCACAGGATCCCACTCTGGGGGGGAGTGCTCATCACCATTGCTGACACCTTCGTTTTCCTCTTCCTGGATAAATATGGTAATTTCTGCTTTGGGGTTCTGGGGGCTGGATTTGGGATTTGAGATCCATCATTTCTCACCTCGCTGACATTGGGATTTTTTCCTCCTTGCAGGCTTGAGGAAGCTGGAGGCATTTTTTGGGCTCCTCATCACCATCATGGCCCTGACCTTTGGATATGAGGTATCCCCTGCAGGAGACACCATCCAGAGCCAGGAATGGAGCTGGGGAAGGGGCTGGAGCACCAGGGGGAGCTGGGGGGGCTCAACCTGGAGAAAAGGGGGCTCAGGAGGGACCTTCTTGGTCTGCACAGCTCCCAGCCAGGAGGGGACACAGCCAGGTGGGGTTGGGCTCTGCTCCCAGGGGACAGCTTGGGAGGAAATGTCTTCCTGGAGGGGTTTGGGTTTGATATTGGGGAGAATTCCTCCCTGGGCAGGGCTGTCACTCTGGTACAAGAATCCCAATCCCTGGGGAATTTAAAACCATGTGGATGTGGCACTTGGGGACATGGTCAGTGCTGAACCCAGTGATCCCAGAATCTTCCAAAATTCACAATTCCACTCAAACAGCACCAAACACAGGGATGGACACTTAAAATTCAGGAGATGTGAGTCTGTGTTGTGATTTCTCCTCAAAACTCGCTGTGTCCCTGTCCCCAGTATGTGACGGTGAAGCCCAACCAGGAGAAGCTGCTGCAGGGATTGTTCATCCCCTACTGCCAGGGCTGTGGCACTCCCCAGCTGGAGCAGGCTGTGGGCATCGTGGGCGCTGTCATCATGCCCCACAACATGTACCTGCACTCTGCCCTGGTCAAGGTGAGTGCCAGGGGGGCAAAAAGCACCCCCAGGGCAGCCTGGGCACCTGTGGGGTGTGTGCAGGTTGGGAAGGAGGAAAATGGAACAAAAACATTGTACAGATGTGCAAGAAGTTCTGTAAGAATCCAAGTTTTGAAATCTAAAAGATGATTTTAAGGCCAGTTGTTGCTGAAACAGCTGAAAGAACAAAAGTTTGGTTAAGTTAGAAGAAGTTTTATCACTAAAGTCCAAAGACTAAGTGCCTTCAAACAAAAAGATAAATCTTCTTCAAATAAGACGTGTTTTCTACCAAACAAAAAAGCAGAAGCAGACAAAAAAATGGTTTTTACCAAAGCTAAAAGAAATTTCCACTGCAAAACAAACCCCAAAGTTTAACATGTAACTATAACTCAAATGATTAGCTGGTCACTAACATAATATAATAAGCTTTTAATGTGGGAACAAAGGATTTTTGGAGAGTAAATAATTATAATTATGTAGAAATTGATTTATTGTTTACTTTTAATTTTACTTAATTTTAAAACTATTGTTATTGGGATGACATTTTTTTTATTTTTTAAAATTTACTTTTGTTTTATTTTGGTTTATTTTCTGTTTTGTACGAGTTTTGTAGGTAAGGTCATTGGTTGCAGTTTAGAGTATTGCTGTTGACTTTTATTTTGGGTTTTTTAATTTTGGTATTTTGTTTTTTACTTTTTTTTTTTAATTTAGTAGAATTTATGTTTTAGTAGCTTTGAAGAGCTTTAGGAAGTTTGATAGACTAGAAAAGTATTTAAAAATGGCTTATTTAGTGTATTTGTTATAAACAATGGTTTAAACTAAAAAAATGTAGAAAAACACTTAAATATGTAGAAAAACAACTAAAGGAATAAAGCAGGGTGTTTTGGTTTAGGGTAAATTTGGGAGAAAATTTTTGAATGAGTTTTTTTTTAGGAAACAGATTTAAACATGTTTTTTTAATTTGGTTTAGGGATTTTTTTTTTTTAAGAGAAGTGGAAAAAATAAACTTTATTTAATAGGCAAAGCAGATTTCAGTATAAAAATGAGTAATATTAAGTAAAAAAACACATCCTGTCCCTGTCCACCCATCCTGTCTGTGAAAAACGAGGTTCACTTTCCTGGTAAATTTTAAAAAGTTTAATAAAAGACAATAAGAGACAATAAAGCTAAAGATTATAAGAGCACACCTTAACTCAGAGAACATTTCTTTAAATGCATTGACCTGTTGCATATTCATAGACCTTCATGCTTTATTCTAAATCACCCTCCCACCTGTAAATCAACATTTTTTTTGTTTTTAATTATTTTTCCTTGTGGCTCCCTCTTGTTGGCACACTCCCTGATAATGGAGATCAATAAATCCTTTCCCTGGAGTTCTGGTGTTCATTACCCCTTCATCCACATAGGACAATCCCAAAATGTGAAAAATTTCCTGATCATCCTTTACAATTCTCTGAGTTAGTTACATGAACAAAAGCTTTTTACAGCACCATGTTATAGTCCAAGAAGAAATTTATTTATCACATTTCTAATTTTTCTTAATAACAGAACTAAAATAAACTGTATTCATTCAGGGAAGTTTTCCAACGTTATACACATAGCATTCATTTGAATATTTGTGAAAAGCCAGTAATATGATATGGAATTTAATGGTGTCCGTGTCCTCCAACCTGTCCCCCTCACCCTGTCCCTGTCCCTCACCCTGTCCCTGTTCCCCCACTTGTGTCCCTGTGCCCTCCATCCTGTCCCTGTCCCCTTGTCCCCCCCCATTCCTGTCCCTATCCCCCATCCTGTCCCTGTCCCCTTCACCCTGTCCCCCGACTCGTGTCCCTGTCCCACCNTAAATATTTCTTTATCGAGTCGTGCATCGCGCTCTTCGTCTCCTTCATCATCAACATCTTCGTGGTGACCGTCTTTGCTGAGGCTTTCTTCAACAAGACCAATGCAGACGTGGTGAGTGGCACTGGGAGCACTGGCAGGGACTGGTTCTGACTGGGAGCTGCAGGAGGGATGAGGGCAGAGCCCACCCCCCCAAATCGAGGTCAGACCCTGAATCCTGGGCTCAGTTCTGGGACCCTTGAGGGGCTGGAGGTGTCCAGAGCTGGGGGAGCATCAGGAGAGGCTGAGGGGTCTGGGGGGGGCTCAGAGGGGCCTCCCCACACCTGCCCAACAGGAGGGCACAGCCAGGGGAGGGTCAGGCTCTGCTCCCAGGTGACAGCATGAAACAAAAAGGAGTCCAGAGGAGCTTTAGGTTGGATTTTAGGGAAAATTCCTTCATGGAAAAGCTGCTCAGGCCAGGGGTGGAGTCCCCATGCCTTGGGGGCATTTCCCAGCTGTGTGGATGTGGCACTTGGGGACATGCTTGGGGTGGCCCTGGCAGTGCTGACATCACTGCTGGACCCAAGGATCCCAGAGGGTTTTCCATCCATTTCCAACCCTTTCCCTTATTCCCACCCTTCCGTGCCCTTGCAGTACCAGGTCTGTGCCAACTCCAGCAGCCCCCACTCCTCGCTTTTCCCCAACAACAACGAGACACTGGAGGTGGACATCTACAAGGGGGTGAGTGTCCCTGGGGAGGACAGCTTGGGGACTGCCCTGTCTGGTGTCCCCAGGGGGTGACAGCCACGTCTGGGACAGCTGGTGTTCTGTCTGGTGTCCCCAGGGTTGGGGCAGCCACATCTGGAACAGCCCAGTGACCCTGTCTGGTGTCCCAGGGGGGTGACAGCCATGTCTGAGACAGCCCAGTGACCCTGTCTGGTGTCCCTGAGGGGTGCAGCCACATCTGGGACAGCTGGTGACCCTGTCTGGTGGAAGCTGCTGCTTCTGGATAAACTGGGAGCACTGGGGCTGGGACCAGTAAAGGGATCCCCAAAACCAGAGTGGGGCCCTTGAGCCCCCTCCTTTTCCTCCTCCTGCTGCTCGGTGGGGCCGGGCTGACGGAGCTGCTCCCTCCCCTGGCAGGGCGTGGTCCTGGGCTGTTACTTCGGCCCTGCTGCTCTCTACATCTGGGCCATCGGGATCCTGGCGGCTGGGCAGAGCTCCACCATGACGGGCACCTACTCGGGCCAGTTCGTCATGGAGGTAACGAGTCCCTGCTCCTCACTGCTCACTGCTGCTCCTCATCCTCACTGCTCATCCTCACTGTTCATCCTGATCCTCATCCTCACTGCTTATCCTCATCCTCACTGCTTACTCCTCACTGCTCACTCCTCATCCTGACTCCTCACTCCCTCCTTCCTCTATATTCTGTACTCCTTACTCCCTGTAGTCCTTATTCCTCACTCCATGCTCCTAATTCCTTACTCCTTGTCTCTTTACTCCTCTCTCCACATTCCTCACTCAGTACTCCTTGCTCCATGTTCTTTACTCATCTGCTCCATGTTTTGTACTTTACACTCACTGCTCCTCACTCTTCACTGGCTGCTTCTGATTCTCTTACTCCTCACTACATTCTCCTTGCTCTGTATTCCACATTCCTTACTCCCTGTAGTCCTTACTCCTTGGCTCTTCACTCCTCGCTCAGTCCTCTCTGCTCCATGTTCCTTACTCATCCACTCTTCACTCTTCTCTCTGTACTCCTGCCTCTCTACTCCTCCCAATGTTCTCCTTGTTCTGTATTCTGTCCTCCTCACTCCTCTGTCCTCCTTACTTACTCCTCACTCCCTCCTCACCATCTCAGCCCCCCGAGGTTCCTGATCCTGCACTGCTCCTGCACTCCATATTCCTTACTCCCTCCTCACCCCTGCTGCTCTATGCCCCACCAAGGGCTTCCTGAACCTCTCCTGCTCCTGTACTACTCACACCTTACACGCTCCTTACTCATGGCCTCCCTGTGCCTCCCCAGGGCTTCCTGAACCTGCGCTGGTCGCGCTTTGCCCGGGTGCTGCTCACGCGCTCCATCGCCGTCACCCCCACGCTCTTCGTGGCCATTTTCCAGGACGTGGAGCACCTGACGGGCATGAACGACTTCCTCAATGTCCTCATGAGCCTCCAGGTGAGCGTTCCTGGGGTCTTGGTTTGGAAGACAGGTGTTTGTTAAGAAAGGGAGAAGCCTCTCTTTGAAATGGAGACTGTAAACCCCCTCCCTCCAAATTATTGTAATTGTGAAATTAAGGGGCTCTCACAAAGATATGGGAATAGGAATAACAGTTCTTTACTAGGAAAATTAAAATAGAAATACAGAATTACAGAGAACAAACCCAAAGCACTGCCAGAGTGAGAATCCAAGCTGACACCCCGTCAGTCAGTCAGGGGTTGGGGCAGTGCCATCCCATGGGGCTGCAATCCTGCAGTGACAGATGTGGCTCTGCTGCAGCAGTGCTCCTGGAGAAGGGGCAGTTTTCCCAGGGATGATGTGCAAGGCTCTGGTTTTCCTCTGGGATCCAGTGGGAAAAGGCTGCTCTGGTGTTCCAAATCTCAGATTTTATCCGGGTAGGAAATGCTCGGCTCCTCCCCCTGGGTGGAGCATCTCCCCATGGGATGATGGAATTGGATCAGCCATGGCCTGGGACTGCATGGCCATGGACAGGAGAGATCTCCTGGAGGGAGGATGGGTCCTGGAAAAGATAAAGAACACTGCCCCACATGGATTTTAGAGATGGGCCATGAACAGGAGATATCCCCTTTGGAGATAAAGAACACTGTCCTACCTGGTTTAACAGCTGGTGATAGAACCCATACTTTTGGTCACATCCTGTATTGCAACCTAACACACCTGGCCAGGTGTGACCAGGCTCTCCCAGCTGCAGCTGAACAGGGCCAGGTTGGAGCAGCCTGGGCAGGGAAGGTGTCCCTGCTCAGGGGAGGTGTCCCTGCCATGGTGGAGGGATGGGTGTCAAGGTCCCTCCCAGCCCAGCCAGCCCAGGGTTCTGTGATGGTCAGAGCTGCTCCCACTCTCATTCCTCTCCGTTTTCCTGTCTCAGCTCCCGTTCGCGCTGATCCCGGTGCTCACCTTCACCAGCCTGCCCAGCGTCATGCACGACTTCGCCAACGGGCTGTGAGTACCCTGAGTTCACCTGGGCACACCTGTCCCTCACCTGGGCACATCTGGGCACACCTGCCCCTCACCTGGCAACACATGCCTCTCACTTGGGCACACCTGGGCACACCTTTCCCCCTCACCTGGGCACACCTGCCTCTCATCTGCCCCTTACCTGGTGCCTTTCCTCACCTGGGCACACCTGCCTCTCACCTGGCAAATCTCACAGAATTCACAGAATTTTGGGTTGGAATAGACCTTCAAGATCATCAAGTCCAACCCATGCCCTAACACCTCAACCAGACCATAGCACCAAGTGCCACATCCAGTCTTTTTTTGAAACACATCCAGGGATGGTGACTCCACCACCTCCCCGGGCAGATCATTCCAGTACTTGATCATTCTTTCTGTAAAATACTTTTTCCTAATATCCAACCTAATTTTCCCTTGACACAGCTTGAGATTGTGTCCTCTCCTCACCCCGCTGTGTCTCACCTTGCTCCCAGGTTCTGGAAGGTGGCTGGGGGTCTCCTGATCCTCCTCATCTGTTGTATCAACATGTACTTCGTGGTGGCCTACGTGATGTCCCTGCACAACCTGGGGCTCTACATTGGGGCTGCCGTGCTCAGCGTCATCTACCTGTCCTTCGTGGCGTACCTGGTGAGTCAGGCCCCACCTGGGCCCCCTTCCAGCTGGGAGAAGACTTTGGAGCAGCACACGGCTCCTCTGTACCTGTCTGTGTGTCACAGAGCTGGAAATCACAGAGTGACCATGGAGCCACAGGAGGGGCTGGGCTGGGAGGGGCCTCAAAGGCGATTTCATCCAAGCCCTGTGCCATGGGCAGGGACACCTCCTCCCCCTGGCCAGGTGATTCCCAGCCCGTCCAACCTGGCCTTGAACGCTTCCAGGGATGGGGCACCATGCCAGTGCCTCCTCACAGGGAGGAATTCCTTCCCAAAATCCTCCTCTGGGCTTCTCCTCCTTGCCTTGGTGCCCTGGAGCAGCTCTGCAGGTGCAGTCTCACCTGAGCAGGGCAGAGAGGCAGGAACCCCCCAGGATCAGTCTGGACTGTCCCCTCCCCACTCTGCTGTGTCACCTGCTGTCACTCTGCTGTCCCAGCACAGACACTGAGGGACCCCACTCATCACCTGGCACAGAGCCTTTGGCCACAGTTCCTTGGGCGGCACATCCTGGCTCGTTCCTGATCCATGAGTGATCCCATGGGGCCATCAGTGGGGTTTACCCCACCCCGGCTCAGGTCTGGGGTCCTGAGTGCAGAACATCGAGGGGCTGGAGCATGTCCTGAGCTGGGAGTGGAGCTGGGGAAGGGTCTGGAACACCTCAGGAGAGGCTGAGGGAGCTGGGGGGGCTCAGCCTGGAGGAAAGGAGGCTCAGGAGGGACCTTGTGGCTCCCCACACCTGCCCAACAGGAGGGGCCAGGCTCTGCTCCCAGGTGACAGGACTTGGGGACACTGGTTGGATACTGGGGAGCATTCCAGCCTGGAAAGGGCTGTCCAACCCTGACACAACTGCCCGGGGCAGGCCTGGGGTCCCCATCCCTGGCAAGCACTGAAAGCCACGTGGATGTGGCACGTGGGGACATGGTCCATGCTGGCCCTGTCAGTGCTGGACCCCAGAGGCTTTTCTGCCCCAGCCCATACTACGATTCCATGTCTGAAAAACAAGGTTCAGTTTCCTGACAGGTTTTAAAACGTTTAATAAAAGACATTAAGAGACAATAAAGGTAAAGGTTACAACTGGCAGGTGCTGGGCATTCAGCCAGGAGCACACACTAACTCAGAGAACATTTCTTTAAATGCATTGATCTGTTACATAATCACAGACCTTCATGCATTATTCAAAATCACCCCCTCACCTGTAAATCAACGTTTTTTGATTTTTAATTTTTTTTCCTTGTGGCTCCCTCTTGTTGGCACACTCCTTGATAATGGAGATCAATAAATCCTTTCCCTGGAGTTCTGGTGTTCATCCCCCCTGTCTTCATCCACATAGGATAATCCAAAAATATGAAAAATTTTTTGGTCATCTTTTTACCATTCTCTGACTTAATTCCATGAACAAAAGCTTTTTACATCACCATGTTATACTCCAAGAACAAAAATATATTTATCACACTACTATTTNATATTATATATATTATATATAATATAATAGATAATATATACAATATAATATATAATATGTACAGTATATAATATGTAGTTATACCACTGTCCCTGTGCCACCGCGGTGCCTGTGCCACCCTGACCGTCCCCTCCTGTCCCCGCAGACGTGGCTGTGCCTCATTGCCCTGGGCGCCTCCTTCCTGGCCTGCGGGAACACGGTAAGAGTCACCCGGACCCTGCACCCGGAGCAGCCGCCCTCCCACCCCCCCAAATAGGCGGGGCCGGAGCTCAGCAGTGCCACCAGAGGTGCCCTGGGGACACACGGACAGCGCCACGCCGGGATCCTCGGGGGTTTCGGTTCCTTTGCTGAACCCCCAAACCCTCCGTGCGTGGGAGACACGGCTGGGGAGGGGCACGGGAGCAGCCTCACCCTCCCCGTTTTCCTTTGAACCCCTCGAATTCCTCATCCCGGAGCGTTTGACCCTCCCTGTAACACAGACACTGACCTCCAGGAGCGCTGCTCTGGATAAAATAGGCAAATAAGCTAAAAAATCCCCAAATCCCCTTTTGGGTGACGTTTGGGGACGCTGCTGTCGCTGGGCAGGGGGTGACACTACAGCTGGATCGACCTCCAGTGCCCCAGGCTGAGCAGATTTGCTATTTTACACTGGAAAACACTTCCCATGAGGATGGGAAAACTGAGCATTAATCTTGGCACTACTGCTTTTTAATGGCCCAGTGTGGGATTTTGGGGTCAGCAAATGAAACGAGTTCGTGGTTATTTATGATTTTATGACTTTATTCCCTGTGATCCATGGAAATACTCTCGGAGTTCTCAAAATTCCCTGGATTATAACTCTAAATCAGGCTGTGACGGCTTCAAGAGCCTTTTCCAGGGGTTTCTTTGCTGCTCTCACTTGTCCTGGATTTAATTCCCTCCTATCCTCCCCCTTTTGTTTAATGAGTTTGGGAAGAAGCTTGGCTTGAGTGTGACAGAGTGGATTGGGATGGAGGGAACAGAATGTCCTGTTGATCCCCCAGGGGCATTTTGGGGCTCCATCTTGCCTGTTGGGGTGCATTTGGATCTCTGAATCATGGAAATTGAGCTTTGGAAGCTCAGATTGGGGTTATTTAGGGAAATTCCCTTCTCTGTCCAGCTGGAGCTGCAGCAGAGGCACAGCTCCATGGGTTTAGATCCCAAAATGCTTCATGGATCTGCAGGATGGAGCAGGGGGGCCCCAAACCTCTCCTGGGACCAAGCCAGAGTGTTTATTTGGGATACCTGGTTGGGTCCATCCCTCACTGCCCACTGGCATTTCCCTGCACTCCCAGTCCCAGGCAGGGAATTCTCTCTGGAATAAAATCCCTTCAGTATCCACCTCTTGGGAATGTTTGGGATCTGATCAGGGATTTCTTCCCTGCCAGGAACAAACCCAGTGTCCTGTCCCAGAGCAGGGCAGGGCAGCCCCTGCTGCTCTGAGCTTCTGTAGTTTCCTCCATCACTGCCTGAGCTCTGGGGATATTCCCTGGTGCCCAGGACACATTCCAGAGGTGAAGGTGAAAACACTCAGAACCCAGCAGGAAAGCTCCCCTTTAATTTGAGGCAGGATCAGATCCCTCCTCCCACCCTTTCCCAAACCAGCTGAGACTTGCAGCACCCCCTGACCGCAATGGATTCCCAATTTCCCTGTAATTACCCCAGAATCCCAGCAGGATTTAACCCTGCAGTGTAACATTTGTAGCTTTTACAGCCATTCCCACAACACAGCAGCCACGAGCTGTGGGATTTGTGGGGTGGGGGGATGAGGGGCTGGACCAGAGGTGGATTTGGAATCCCACTGTACCACCCCCAGCTTTCCTGGGTTGGGAATTTTGGCTTGAGAGGGGTCAGCTCTCCTGGCTGAATCACTGACTGTGCATGGAGCCTGCAGATCGGGTCCCCATCCGTGGCCCCTGTGCTGCACTAATTTGGGGGTTTTTCCTTTGGTCCTGGCTGTACAAACCCCCATTCCCATTAAAACATGGAGACTTTTCCAACTTGGCTTCCTGGGTCATTTTTTGGGGCTGTTCCTGGCTGTGACAGAGCCCCCAGCGTGCTGGTGCTGGAGCTGCTGGGGCTGTTCCCTTTTCCCCAGCCTGGAAGTGAAACTCGAGATCATTTTAGTACAGAGTTCACATAAAAGGGGATCTTTATTTGAAGGCCTTCGGGGGTGGTTATGGAAAGGCGTCCACAAAATCCACCCCCACAGCAGTGAGGACATTTTAATAGGTTTTGGGAGATTACATAATTGATAAAAGCACCAATTAGGATAAGTGATGATACAGTTTCCCTTCTCTGGAGTCCCCTCCTCAGCACTGGCTGTGCTCTGTCCATGAAGAACTCCAAGAGCTGTTCCCGAGCTCTGGAATTTGTTTTGTCTTTCTGCCTAGGGAAAGGCCATGGAAAAGTACTGGGAGTTATTATTCCAATAGGCTACAGAGCTACAAATACACGTGCAAAGAATACACAGAACATATAAAAGAAGAAAAAAGCAAAACTCAAAACAGTATCAGGGTGAGCTGGGGCACGTCCCAGTCCCGTGGGATTCACTGCCAGGGTCCTGCTGTGGCTGTGCCATCCCTGGGAGGGCACAGGGCCCCTCACCCTGCAGTGCCTTCCCCTTGGAATTCCTCCAGTGGGATCAGGGATCAGCTCATTCACCCTGCCCTGCTCCAGCCAAACCCCCCAGCTGTGCAAAAAACCGCAATTCTGATTTTTTTTCCCTGTTTTTTCCCCTCCAGAGCCTGAGCTCTGGCCCAGCCTGGCACAGGCTCAGTCCCGTTTAACACCAGCGGGAGGGTTTGCAGTGTCTTGTAATTAAGCAGCCTGTGCAGTCATTGCTAATTAAGGCCAATCCGCACCCTGAATTTAATTGAGCTGGAGCAGTTAATTGCAGAGGGAGAAGCCTTTCAGAGCCCTGGGTGGGGCTGGACTGTGATCTGCCCCAATTAACAGTGAGATCTGCTCCCAATTAACACCATTCCTTCTGGTCAGTGCTAATTACTGGGGCACTCATGACTCTGGAGCCATGGCCAGAGCTGCGACCTTGGCACCCACCCAGGCTTTGTTAAACCGAGCTCAGCTGGGGCTTCCTTAAACCAGGATCAGCTCTGGTTTCATTAAAAGCCTGCCCTGCTCAGGCTCATTAAATTTGGCTCAACATCGTGTTCATTAAACCTGGCTTAATTCAGGCTTTGATAAACCATCCTCAATTTGAGCTTCATTAAACGCATCTCAACTTGGTCTTTGTTAAACCAGACTCAGTATGGCCTTCATTAAATGGTGGCTTTGTTAAACCAGCCTCCATTTCATCTTCGTTACCTGGGCTTCATTAAACCAGGCTGAGCTCAGGCTTCCTTAAACCAACTTGGATTTGGTTAAACTCTCTTTTGGCTCAGTCTTCCTTAAACCAGGCTCAGCTCAGGCCTGTTAAACCCCCTCAGCACTAACTGTTTCCTTCATCCCCCCAGGGCCGCCTGGGCTTCGCTGCCAGCCCCGAGCTCTTCCTCCTGGGCCAAGTGGATTCCGACTCGTCCGTCACCAGGTGACCACAGCACCAGGACCAGACCGGACCTCCAGGACCCCCGGAGTGGGGGATGGACCCCTGGGACCCCTCCATGCCCCAGGACCCCAGCCCTGGGTGTGTGGCAGGAGCAGAGCGGAGCTGGGACCTCAGGGACAGCAGGACCAGGAGGAGCCGCCGGGTCCTGGGGACAGGACAGGGGCAGCTCTGGGCCCCTCAAAGCTTTTCCCCATTTTCCCTCCCCAAATGGCAGCTCTGGGAAGAGTCCTTTGATGTTTCCATTCTGATCACTCCAGTATGACTTTGATCCTTGGGGTTTCCCTAATTTGGGGATTTTCCAGGTTATTTCCAGTAAAAGCCAGATTTGCTGCCAGGCTCTGGCCTTGGGCCAGGGTTGGCACAAGGGTCAGAGGCATTTCCCAGCATTTCCAGGAGTTTTGGGTGTTTCCAGTGCTCCAAATCCACCCTCAGAAGGGTTCAAGGGCATCAGTTCCCGAAAAATGTGATGAAGCGCCGGGAATTTCCTTCTCCGCAGTTTTCTGCCTGTTTTAGAAATAAAAGTTTTGCTACCCAGTCCCTTTTTCCCAGGGAATTCCATCTATTCCCAGTTTCCCATCCCCACACGCACTGGTGGCACTGGATAGGGCCAGGGTGGGGATGGAGGTGCTGGATCCGTCTGGGGTTCGCCGGGGAACTGGAGCTGCAGGATTGATTTTTGTGGAGACCCAAAGCTGCCCCATTGGTGGGGGGTGGTGGCGGGACTGGGGGGTCTGGGGCTGCAGGGTCGCTGTGGGGCCACAGTCTGGTCCCAGTCCAGTCCCAGTCCTGACCCAGTCCAGTCTTATCCAGTCCCAGTCCGCTCCCAATCCTCTCCCAGTCCAGTCCCAGACCCAGTCCGCTCCCGGTCCACTCTCAGTCCACCCCCAGTTTAGTCCTGTCCTGTTCCAGTCTGGCCCCAGTCTTCTCCCAGTCCGCTCCAAGACCATTCCCAATCTGCTCCCAGCTCAGCACTCCCAGTCCGCCCCCAGTCCCGTCCCAGTCCTCTCCCTATCCGCTTCCAGAGCAGTCCCAGTCCCGTCCCAGCCCGGACGGGTCC
>VXBI01002667.1:623-12971 GCA_013397375.1 Toxostoma redivivum
TGAGTGTCAGGGTGCTGGGACTGTGGCAGGGTGCTGGGACTGTGGCAGGGCTGAGTGTCAGGGTGCTGGGGCTGTGGCAGGGTGCTGGGACTGTGGCAGGATGCTGGGGCTGTGGCAGGATGCTGGGGCTGTGGCAGGGCTGAGTATCAGGGTGCTGGGTGTGTGGCTGAGTTTGACTACAGCTACAAGGCACGATCAGCGCTGCAAACCCAGACAGGGCGCTGTCAAAATTCAGCGGCTGCCAACAATATATGGGGACCTGCGGGGTGGTGGCAGATGGCGGAAAGATTTTTTTTATAAGCTGAGAATGCAGACGTGGATTTGCTGTCCACACTGATTTCCCCCCCACCCCCGCCAAAAGAGCTCGCGCGCAGATAGCGACTGCTCCACATCTCGGCAATTAAGCAGTCAAGACGTAGTGAATAATAAACGAGCAGAGAAAGGCCTGGGCTGCAGCTGGGACCGAGTCCCCTGGTGAATGTGCCAAGTGCAGCAGGCACATGCCGCGCTGGCAGAGCGCTCCCGGCCCCGGCTGAGCCAGGGAAGCTCCCGCTGGAGAGAGCGGCTTTCCCACCGGTGCCTTCTCCATGCCCTGTCCCTCCTTGCCTGCCCGCCCAGCACGGGGGACCAGCCCCCAGAGACCCGAGGGCTGTCCCCACCCGTCCTCTCTCTGCTCACAGGTTCCCTTTGCACCTCTGATACACAGACTGCTGCCCTCTTTAAATGAGCTGCGGAGGCAGTCTGTATACACGTGAGAATAAAGTAAAAGGTAATTAAAAGATATGACCTACATCAAGCAAGACCATCAAGCGCCTGTTACATTAAGTAAAGTGGATGAATCCTCCATCCTGCCTAGTTTTAGCATTTATTTTTGGGCAAAGCATTAGCACAATAGCATTTTACCTCCCCCTCCACTCTTTGGGTGGCAATATACCTTTGTTTAAAAGACTGTAAGGAGCAGAGAAGTGAAAGGAATGAATGTAGTTTGAGGTTATTGCTTGAGTGGGCAGAAGAACATGAAAATTCAAAACATCCCAGCAGCCTATAGATGTAGGCAAACTCCTGGCTGTTCAGGCAACTGATTGTTCAATAAATGCAAATGGACAAAGCAAAGCATCACTGAACTTGAGAGATAAAGGTCCCCTAACAATAGAGGCTTTTTACAGCATTGAGTCCAATTTTTTTTTCCTGTTTGTATAAGTAAAACCCAATTTGAGCAACTGAAGCATCAGCTCTTTACAGTGAAAGATAATTTGTCTGAAGCAGCCAATAAGATAGTGTAAGATCCTCTAAAGAAAGCCCAAAATATGTATCCTCATTTCATTAATAAATGGCTTGAATCCAAGCATAAAAATGATGTGACTTTAATGGTTTTTCCAACTGGTAGCCACATTCCTTGTTAGTGAGTGATCCCATGTGGGAAGATTAAAGTGAGACAACCCCACACAGGCTGGGAGTGATGAAACATGACCCAGCAGCTTCAGCACGCATCAGAGGATGGAGCTTGGTAATAAAATATTCAAATAAGCAATTCAGCCCTAAATGATGCTCACTGTCCAGATTTTGAAACTGGGGTTTAAAGATCTTCATATTTTGAAGTGCCAGGTTTCCATAAGCAAATATGAAACTGAAAGTCAAAAGCCAGTAATTACAGCCTGGTTGTACTGGATATCTATCGGGTTAATTTAAACATGTATTTTGGTTTAGTCCAGGGAAACTATCAAAATCTAGCATCTCTTTGTGAAAAAATCTTTGTGAAGTTAGCATGCCACAGGTAGGAGAAGGGTCATGTGATATGATATGTTCTCATTTTTTGCTTCAGTAGACTCATTTTTTATTGAATAGCAGAGTAAATATTTAAGCAAAACTAGTGTAAACTGCTGGCAGGTATGCCATGCTAAGTAGCAATCATTTACTTTTAAATAATTAAAAGTCAATATACAAGCATAGCATTCTTGTTGCAGTGCAGCACATGGTGCCACTGCTCTACCTACATGTCATTTCAGAGCCTGATTTACTAACAAAGCATTTAGTTCAGCTCTTTTGGAGGAAAAAAAAAGAAAAAAAGGAGGTTTGTAATAACCCACCCTCTCTGTGCAGGTATTTTGGCTATCAGACCCCAGCTATTTCTGAGTGAGCTGAGTCTGCATTACTTGTGGGGCTGATAAGGAAAGCCCTGATTTCCTTTGCATTATGCATAGTGAAAGTGTCAGGATGGCTCTGATGGTGTTTAATTAAATATTTGGCAGCGTTTAATTAATTAAATATTTAAACATTAAATACTAAATAGGATGTGATGTCTGCTTAGTGGACATTATGTCTCAATAGCCATTAGTCATTAAATAGGACTCAAATTGGCCCTAGAAGACTCCCCTTAGCTAAGCAAGGTCTTAAGTACATGCACTTTTGGATCTTCATTAATAAGTAATAGAGGCCAATTCAGACTATGTAGCAACACAGAGATCCCTATTAACAGAAACGTTAATGTCTCTGTTTGAGACCAGGCTCTCCAGTCTAGACAGCAGATGAGCTGCTCGGGGTGAGGGGTGGGATGGGGCTCCTCGGGTGGTGCACGGGGCTGTGGCAGGGAGGGAGGGCAGCCACAGCAAAAACTGCCCAGCCTGGCTGTGGGGTGCCTGCCAGCACAGCACCTCGGCTGGCAAGGACAGGAGGACAGCCAGCATGCCTATGCTGTCAGAGACAGCACCACGGTGTCTCTGTGGGACTGTTCTGGGTTAACTTCAGGGCATTTTCAATTCATCACATGGCTTAGGGTTCGCACACACTTAGGCTGTCTGCACGAGCCCTGCTCGCCCAGGGAGCCCTGTACAGCCACCTCGAGGTAAATGAGAATCAGGCTCCTCACACCCACCCTTGGCCACATTCCCACGAGTGTTGGCCACAGGCTGAGCCAGCAAAACGTTCCCACATGCCAGCGCTCTCAGCCTGCTCTCTTCCCACAGCACTGGTGCAGCAGCTGAGCACTGAACACTGAGCACAGGCAGAAGTGCCTGGTGAAGTGGGGTCTATAAAAGTGAAGGAGACTGATGTTTTAAAGATTTTTCTATACTATAATTTCAGCAGGGAAACAACATTTTACAGGCCCATGTGGTTTTGAATTTGCTAGTTTATTATTCTCTATTCCCTAAACAACCACTAGTGGCAAACACTTCATACTTTTCACCTCAGTGGTATTTTTGGTAAGATTTCCTGGTTTTACCATTAGATATAATGCTGCCCTCTAACACATTGGCTGTGCCTTTCAGCAGCACACAGCGCTGCAGAGGTTGTGTAGCCCACACTAGGGATTCAGGCTCCCTGGGGAGAACAAGCAACCCTGGCATCCACCCTGCCAGTGATCTGGGGCTTTTCAGGGTGTGATAAACTGATTGCAACTTGAAGCAAGCCTGAGATTGTTTTAATTGAAGTCGAATTATAATCCAGCAGGGGGATCCCTAATTAACTCGAGGTTTTACTGCTTTGGGGAACTGTGGTAAAAAGCCACATGCCATCAGTGGGACTTGTGGAGGGCCAGGGGTGGGCAGGCAGCAGGGCCATTGCAGGGAGCCTGGTGTGCTCCTGCCCTGGTGCTTCTCTGTGGATTCAGCATCCATAGATCTCCTGTGCCTCCCAGGCTGCAAACACACCAGTAATCGGATTGTGCTTCTGCCTAGTAGTTCTTACTTGAAATATCATTGAGTTAGCTCTTGAGGGATTTGTGTCTGGTGACATATATATTGGTACCAAAGTCAGAGGTCGCCTATTGCAAAGATCATCTTGATAGGATGATTATGAAAAAAGCCATGCTGGTTAGGAGACCCTCTAACTAGATTTGGCCATCTTCTTTCAGCGTCACATTAGCGGATCCTGGCTTCTCTCTCAGTTTTAGTGATCCAATCTTTCTTCTCCTGAATTTCTCCCTTGGGAGCTTTCTACACAGACATTTTAATATATCATGCTATTCTCTGCAGAAATCATTTGCTTAATAAAGAGACTGGATATTTTTTAATTGTAACATTAGCAGTGTTCAAGACCAGCCACGATGCCCACATCTATGCCTGGCACAGGCTGGGAAGGGCTGGTCCTGGACCAAAGCCATCACAGCACTGAGTCAATGCTTTCACCTTCACATTTCCACCATGTACAGCTCTTAGGGCAGCTGGGACTGGCTTTGGAAAGGATGGTGTGACTACTGGGAGCAGTGCTATGCACAAGATGTTCCTCCACCATTTTGCTCCATGCAAACTCCAGCTGGACCTTTTATAGGTTTTAATAAATTGTCAGTGGTGGGATAGGCACTATAAAGCAAGCACCCTATCAAATATTAAGCAGCACAGTCAGTCACTGAATTACCAGCTAACTGCCAAACATAGGCTTATTTTTCAGTTTTAACACTTCTTGTTGCACAATGTCAAGCTGTCAGAAGACACTGTCTGCAGAACAGAAAACAAATATCAGTGCCACGCTTCCTAACAAGTCAGACAGCCTGCTCAGCATCTTCTGCTCACAGCACCTTGCCAGGTGACCCGAGGTGAGCCCACACAAGCTGCAGGTGGGCCATGCTGCTCCCTGCACTCACTGCTCTCCCAGTTATTTCTCCTTGTGGCTTCGCATGCTTGTTGCACGCTGTTAAAAGGCTTTTCATTTCCTGACAATTTATAAATATGTATTGGGCCTGAAGGATGAGGGTAAAGCAACTGCTGTTTCTTTTTTTAAAGAAAATTAAACATGACAAACTTAGTTATTCATGCAAACCATCCGCCTGTTATCTCTGATTATGCAGGATCCAAATGGTGAAGCTGAGTGAATGAGTGCATTCATCAAAGTAAACTGTCAGAGGCAGGAACACTGGGTTTAACCTACCCCTACCTATTCTCTTTTGTACTTATGTTTCATCATCTTCAACAGGCACTGCAGTTGCTTGGTATCAGGAGCACCTATTTCACTGCCCTCTCTCTCTTAAGGGGGTTAATTAGCCACCAGAAAAGAGAAGAGACCATCTATGTAGTGCTCTCCTGCCTTAAAACATCACTTCACCAGGATATTTTAAGCTTGTAGGCCAGATCATATCGTATTTTAGGGGCAGAGGCTGGTGCACACAGTGCTCATGTGTCCCTGCACTCACCTAGCATGGAAGGAGGTGCAGTGTTTTAAGCCTTGGCACTCATGCATGTGTATATATGTGTGAGAGAAATAAGTAGAAATAAACTTCACGTACTGGAAAGTGCCAGATTTGTTCTCACACATCCACCAACCTGCCCCACAGCAACAGAGAAAACCTGGGACATGTAAACATGAGAAAACAAGAAAGATTGTTTCATACTGTCTGAAATTTGTGGCAAGCACTACTGTTTGCTTGTCTGTTTTAATGCAGAGAAGCTGCTTCACACATCAGCTCTTACGCTCAGGAACAGCTTTGATGTATCTTATGAGGAAGATGCCCTTTACCTGGCCTGGGAGGATTGGATGGGGCCAGGTCCCTTCCTGAGGCACCAGGATCACAGAATTAACTGAGTTGGAAGGGACCCACGAGGATCATCGAGTGCAGCTCCTGGCCCTGCTCAGCACCATCCACAAGAGTTACACCATGTGCCTGGGAGTATTGTCCAAATGCCTCTGGACTCTGCCAGACTTACAAGCCATCCTTTCTTCTCCCCCACAACCATCACCAGTGCCCTGAATGGTACCTCCTAACTGGATGATGCCCAGGTGACCACTGAGGCCCCTCTGTCCTGCACCACCCTTCACTGTCAATTCCACTCATTTTGGTGCAAGCCAGGGACCAGAACTTTTAACCCATGGTGCTGTGCTGGGGGGTTTAAACTGGCCAAGGATTTTTAGGGTGGGCTGGGGGGCAAGAAGGACTTCTTGCAGCTTATAATACCTTCTGTGGTACAGTATAATGCTTTAGCACCAGGAAAAAGCCACAGCACTCTCCCAGCATGATTTACACTCTGGTTGAGTCAGTGTGACAGCAGGACTACTTAACGCTACCCTCCGCCCCCACTGTTACAGAGTTATGACTTTAAACGCCAAATATGAATCAAAAATTTCCTCTCCATTCAAGTCCTCCTTCTGCCCTTCTTATCTGACTCATTTCCAGGCTGCCCACTGACCTTCATGCTAATTGATCATTACTAATAGATAAGGGTAATGCAGCTTTTGAACTGTGCTTACTGTGTGCTTTGTGCTTCTTGATTGGCACAGGCGACATTTTTTTGCCTAGACTGAAATGAAATCAGAAGCTGGTGGACAATAGCCCTGCACACTGGAGTGTGCCATGCTGCTACAGGCACTACCTGAAGTGACTGGGAAAGCCCAATTCCAACAGAGGTGGGCATTTGCAGGAGACTGAATCTCCTCTAACACCCCACACAGCACACTCAGTGTCACCAAGCCCTCTTACACAGCTCGTATCTCCCAGGAAGGTGCTTGAATTCACTGCTGTGAGTGTAGCACTCACCAGCTGCCCTTTCCTGGAGGCTGAGGTGTTTCACAGGTGTTAATTAGCTCAGGAAGCCACACAGCACCCCAGGTATCTGTGGAGCTGAGCCATGTGTGCCTCTGGATCCAGTGCTCTAGAGAGGATTTAAGTGACTTGTCAGGAGTTATCCAGGTGCTGCTCAGATCACTCTTGCTGCCCGCAGCCTCCTCTGCAGCTATCAGATAATGCCAGCCCTCTGCACCACACTAATACTGGGGAGCATGTTTCACACACAAATGGATTATTACTGGAATCCTATAGATAAAGCCATTCATCTTCTGAGGCCCTTGGGAGTCTGAGAAGTTAATACACATCACAGCAACAAGACATAAAGCATGCAGCACAAAGACACAGTGAGAAGCACCTGCAAGAGTACTGAAAAGGAGACAAGAACCAGAGCAGGAGAGCAAATCTGCACGAGATACACAGATATACACACAAACTTCACCAAAAATTCCAGATCTTCAAGCACTTTTAGGTGAAGACTTCAGAAACATTAACATGAGCTAAAAACTTCAAACTCCTTTTGTTCAGCCACCAATTTTCTTGGAAAAATTGTCAACAATAATAGCAATTATCAGCCTTTTTCTCAGACTTGCCTGTGCATGGTAGCAGTTGCAGGTGGGAGCAGGTGCTGGTGGCACAGGACACCCAGCCTGCCCAGTCCAGGTGTTTGTACATCTGCCCCTTTATCCAACCACAGTGACAAAAATAAGAGCAGAAATCCCAACGCCCCATTTTCACCAGCTTAAACCCTGGTGATGAGCACTCTAAGAACCCATTTCAGGCAGAATAGAAAATTAATGAGGGAATAAA
The DNA here is from genome assembly GCA_013397375.1 of Toxostoma redivivum. Classification (NCBI taxonomy): domain Eukaryota; kingdom Metazoa; phylum Chordata; class Aves; order Passeriformes; family Mimidae; genus Toxostoma; species Toxostoma redivivum. The sequence continues at coordinate 7,924 of VXBI01002667.1, forward strand.
AGAGGTTGAGTCACACATCTTACATCTCAAATATGCCTTGCACAAATCGGCCGTGATGAATTGTTGTATGAAGTCTGGGCAAGGCTCCTCGCTGGTCAGAATACAGATAAAGCATGTGTGGGGCTTCTCACATGTTAAGCAGATCTCATTAAGGGAAAGATGCTGTTTATCCTTTTAATTCTGACCACATCATTCATTCGTCATCTTATTTAGACCCTATTTTTCCCCAGACTGGCAGGTGATATGATTGCATTGGCCTCAATACAATCACAGCTCACACTTTGCTTGACAATCCAGCAGCAGTGACCAGAGCTTTTGTGCTGGTGCAGCTGGGAGAGCCGAGTGCCTGCTCACGGACATCCCAGCCCAGCAAAGCCACACGGCCGGCATGGAAACAAAACCAGGCAACTTTCAGTGCATGAATATATGTCTGGTTCAGAGCAAAAAGGAGCCTCTCCAGCAGCAATGCCAAACATGCAGATTAATGACAATGCTTTGCCTGTGAAAATGGCCTTGCTGAGTCCAAACACGTTCTCTTGAGATGCCAGATTTTTTAAGTTAGCAAAAATGTTGAGCTGTCTGTTTGCTTTAAAGAATTATGTCAGCTCTGCAAGTAAAATATGTTCCCTTGCCTGACCTCCCCATGGTGCTAGGTAGGGCAGCATTTGGCTGGTTTTTGCTTTAACACAGACATCAGGGGACAGCTGGAGACTTTCTCTGAGAGAAGAAGGGCACAGCCAGCGAGGGGAGAGGTGGCAGGACCAGCAGCACCGACAGGACCTTGCAGCAGTGAGTGTTATCCCCTGCTGCACCACAGCAAAGCCCTAGTACCCCAACAGAGGCAAAAGCCCATGTCAGCTGTGGGTTTAAGTCTTCAGTGGCAAGTAAAAATGGACCTGTTTTCAGAAGGCAACTCTTTAAGTAGATGAGTGGTGCCACACTTTATTAAAAATACAGTCCTAAAGCAGACAGTATAAAGGAGCCTGTTGCTGCTGCTCCCACCTCTCTCCCCAAGGGAGAGCTGCTACAGAAAGAGATTAAATGATTTATCCTAGGTCACAGTAGAAGTTAGTGGCAGAACTGGGAATTGCAGAGGCTCCCCTGGGTGCCCACCCAGTACATTAAGCACAAACTGAACCCTCTTGTCCCCAGCACTGGGTGAGAGGCCAGGTCAGGCATTCCCTGCACTGGGACAGGCTGTCAGAGCCTGGCACTGGGCTGCTGAGCAGGAAACACTGGCTGTCAACAGCGAGGGCAGAGCAGCAATATTTATATCAGAGCTAATGGAGGCAAACACCCATTGCTTTCCTGTGATTTACACCCAGCACACCACCGCCAAGCTGAGCCAGAGGAGCCCATCCTTCCAGCACCTTTCCAAAACCAGCACCCTGAACCAATGGGACAGAGCCAGCCTGCAGGGAATTTTCTCATGTGAGCAAACACTCACTGGACAAACATTCAGTAAAATGAGTCACACAAACACAGCTTACCCTAGGGCTGATATTGGTGTGAGACCACATGAGGCTCCCAGGCTGGAAAACACTGCTTGGACAAACCTGGGCTAGATGGCAACAGCCTAGAGTGAACTGCAGTGGAAATAAAACTAGAGGGCAACCTAGTGACAGTGCTCAAACACACATCCCAAATATTTCACTACCAGTATCTCCAGAGCCCATCTAGGCAGCTTTCTGGTATGTGGAAAATCAGGTTTGGGAGAGCCAAGAAAAAAAAAATCCAGAATTGTACTGGGAGCTGTGCTGAGATGGTTGATTAGAACATGAGACAGTTCTGTACAGATGGAGGGGGAAAAACCAAACCCATGGGAAAAAAAAACCCAAATGAAAAACCCACAAGAAAAATAAAGGGTTGTTGAGTTTTGCACTGCATTGCAGGGACTGTGGGATGGCACATCTGGGAGTCCCTGGGCCACAAAGCTCCTGGACACTACAGCACCTCAGCCTGCTCTGCAGGTCTCTGCTCACACAGAGCTCCCTGGCCTGTACATGTTCCTGCACCTTCTAACTATTAATTCATAAAAGAAGCTTCTTGGGATGCAACTACATACAAAGCCGGTATTCATCTTGTCTCAAACACAGCAAAATACTGTGTGAAAATACACAACTGAAAGTACTTCCCATGCTATAATCATGTGACAGCTCTTCAGAGAGAACAGAACTGTGCAACAAATCCAAAAGCCATGACACTTCTGACTGTGATGATTTCACTTCCAAGCTAGCAGCAGGTGAGGACAACACAGTTTGCTCTTTCCAATATTCAAAGACAGTTTAGCATCAAAAAATCTTCCAGTGTGATCACAGTCCAGGAGAATACATCTAATTCCCTTTAAAATAATTTGGAGCTTCACTGGGTAGAAAATTGCTATTTCTGCTCCAATGCCAGAGAATTCAATTTTTAATTATAGAAATTTCTGTTATGCACAATTATAATATTCTTTCATATTCTCCCTCACTCTTAGCTCGAACACACTATTAGCTACTTAAACTACTGCTATGCATTGGGCAGACACAGGTCACTCCTGCTGCACAGGAATGCTGATGGTCCTGCCTCCAGAATCAGCTCAGACCAAATAACAAAGGATAAAGCCCCTTTTTCTGTATTTTTTTGTATTCCAGGACAAATTACCCAAACAATCAATGACTGTTTGGATGCAACCTTCAGTCAGATGCAATTAGAATATAAAAATATTAAATACCTTCTCCAGAGTACAGATATATGGACTGATGCCTTGTGGAAGGCAAGCTAAGGACCAAATTCAGTGAGCAGAGTGAGAAATGCAGCATGAGAATCCACAGCAGAAGTCAGTGAAAAAGAGTAACCCCTTGCTACTGCCTGTGTTGGCAGGATCAGGAAATAGAGGGATAAATTCTCATGTCCCAAACCAATAAACACAAAATTATCTTTACACAATAATTAATCACCCTGTGGAATTAATCAGCTGAACCAAAAAATATCAACCTGTTTCTGAGGAGCTGTTAGGGGCAGCAGCTGGAGATTCACAGCTCAAACCTGTCCCAGTAAGATGAAACAAGAAGAACCCCAAACACACAGGAGTGTGTCCAGACACACATCCCCAGGATTAGTGTTTGCAAAGATGCAAAGATGATGAATGAGATGCTTTAATCTGTGGCTGCATTAAACAGCTTGTCTCTGTACATTTAGTACCTGCTTTTTCAGTTCCAGTGGGAATTTAGTACCTTTGCTGATCAGAATCGATAACTTTAATTGGTAGTTTAGAGTTAGGTGCAAGGAGCATTGACACTAATGAAAATTAGTTGCTTAATTTGCCAGTGACACCAGGGAGCATGCTGGGGGATTGGGATGGGATTGGGATGGGATGGGATGGGATGGGATGGGATGGGATGGGATGGGATGGGATGGGATGGTGCAGCCTGACAGCAGGAGGGGGTGCAGGCAGCACACCCAGGAACCCAGACAGGGTCACATCACTGCCTGGATGGACACAGAGCAGTGACTCAGGTGCAAGTACCAAGGAGAGCCGTGCTTCTCCTGCTGCCCTGGGAGGTCAGGGCACACATCAGGTGCCCAGGACCCAAGGCAGGTGGGCTCCCCGTGCCCCTAGCACAGGCAGGCTGCTCTGTAGCATCAGGGCTTGCTGTACACCAAGCAGGTCCCTTGAGGAGCAAACCTTTCCTGGCTACTGAGCAAACACAGCAGAGCCCCGAGGGCAGGAGAGGAGGCAGAGCTGTGCCCACCTGCACACAGCAGCCTGGCAGGGAGCTCCTGGTGTCCAGGACAGCCACCCCACCCCACAGGGACCTCCTCTGCTCTAAAAACAGCCTCTGCTCATCAAACTGAAGAGGCCACATGCATCAATCCCCCAGGATCTTCCAATTAAGCTCTTTTGGTGTGGGTCAAAATTAAACCACAGCTAACTTGTGGGCACAGTGGAAGCCCTCACTAGCCAGCAACTGAAAGGGTTCTGGCTGGCCCCATTCCCTTTGAAGCATGCCTGCTGGCTGTAGGTTTCTCCTATGCTCCCTCGCAATTACAGCACTTTTCAGCTTCTCTCTCTCCTTTTTTCTTTAATTTAAATAGATTGAGAGGAATTAAAAAACCCTCATCAATCAGATTTATCAAATAAAACTGTTGAGGTAGGGCCAGCTGCAGCTACATATGTCAAACTCAGCTGCAGATATGAAAGGAGAGGCTGTAATTCATAGGGTGCTCAGCTTTTTGAGGGCTTAGCAGCAAAGCTAATCCCACTGCTATATTCCTAAACCTATAGAGGTGCCTCCAAGCTAGGCAAGGATCAGCCCTTGCATACACAGGTCTGTCTGGACTCTGCCCCCTGTGAAAGGGGGTGTCTGTGCTGTACTTGCTGCCTGTACATTCCTTCACAAGCTGCTGCAATGTCCCCCTTCTCAGGGCTTGGGAAGGGCTCAACAGAGCTTTGGTTTCTTTCTTTGTCCTTGTACCCCATATGTGGCTGAACAACCTGAATACATCACCTCTCTGAGACACTGTGCACAGGTTACTCCAGTTGTAAGAGCTCAAGTGAAAGAGTACCAGCAAAACTCATTGATTCACATAGGTCAGTATTTCTCCAGCTTTGCAAATTTTGGTTCACCGAGGTCCACTTTTGCACTTTTGTTGAACACTATTAGCTGAGTGACAATGCAGCCAAAGAAATCCAAAAGCAGACACCTGCATAGGGATCTCACCCACAGGTGAGAGCAGTCTTCAGGGGGCACAAGGTGAGAATGATGAGGAATCTTGACAATGGAGAAAGTCAGAGGTGGAGCGGTCTTCCCTCATTCTGTTAAAAAATACTGCTATTACCAGGTAACCCCCCAAGTGCCACTGTCCTGGGACACAAGTGATGCCCATGACTCTCCTGCAGATCCTGCTGGCCACTACTTTCTGCAAATACCCTGATCACAACCCTCCTTCTGCCATGGCCAAGTGTCAGGGGGAGCAATGAAAAACCACAGCATCCTCTCCTCTTCTCCCTTTGCTTTTCCACACAGTATCCTCTCCTCTCCTCTCCTCTCCTCTCCTCTCCTCTC